>JAVJIF010029177.1:0-67517 GCA_038442645.1 Agave tequilana | reverse complement strand
ATCTTATTGGGCCCATGGGGGTTAGTACCATTCCTAACCTGAACAAATTTATTTGCTAAATTTAAAACATGTATACGATCATAGCAAAATTTAACAAGGTGGCCCTTACGTCCACAATGTGTATAAGTGTACACATGAGCATACATGTCATGATGGTGTCCGTGAGGAGCATGTGTATGCTGTGATGGGTGTGCATGAATAGATGGAAACTGTTTCTTTCGAAACAAAGATTCCAATCGTGTATGCCCAACAACACATTGGCTCAAAGTGAAGCCCAAACAATCAACACTCTTCTTAAGCATGGATATATCATTGTTAATCAAAGAAGAAGTGTGGCATGCAATAGGTGTTCTAGGTGAAGCATGGCAAACATGAGAAACAATATCATTTTTTAAAGATTTATTTTTCTTTAAACAAATTTCTAATTCTTTTGAGATAAAATAAATTTCATTTTCAAAATATTGTTATCTCTTAAAATAGAATCTACTTTAGAAGATAAAAACCTCATTATTTTTTAAAACAACATGACAATCATTTTAGATTTTAAAAACTCATTTTCTTTAAGTGTAAGTTCTAATTGAGATCTCAATGAATCCCTTTCATTATAGATCTCAACCTTCTCTTGCAAAACATTGTTAAGTTTAGAATGCAAATTTTTATTTCTTTTTCAATACCTAGACTTTTCTTTATCAAAATCTTATATTTTACAATCAATTTTTACAAATAATAGATAGTTCTTCATTCAAAGCATGAGCATCAACATAATCATCACATGAAGAATTAGAATCAAAACTATCTAGTTGAGTTTCTAATTGTACCTCAAGGGAGTCATTCCCTTGAATCATATAACATTGTTGTGGCTCGGATTCATCTCCACTAGATTCCTCTTCTTGTTGGATTGGCATTTGAAGCTCGGAGGTGGTGGTGGTTAATAGGTAGTAAAAAATGCATATTTATCAATACATTTACTATCACATTTTCATATTTTATTCATATAATTCTGCACATTTACTAATATTTTATTATTTATTATGTGCAGCCTTGAAAAATAAAAATAATGCAATAAAGCCTCAAAAGAAGCCCAAATGCCCATGTTTAAAGCCCAATGTAAAAGTTGCAAATATCAATTGTCAAAATTGCAAATACTAAGGGCAAAAGTTGCAAATACAAAGAAGAGGAAGGATAGACTTCTATTCAACCCTAAACACTTGCAGGATGAGGATAAAAGCCAAAGAAGAGAGTGCAAAGATAAGAAAATTCGTTTAAAAAGATATTGGGAGATTTGAGATCTAGGTAACTTGCTTCCGAAGTATCTCGAAATCCCAAGATAAAGAGCCAGGATGCAGCTTCCAGAAGACAACGCTCAGATGGACAGACCAGGAGAAGCCACACGCCAAAGGCGTGGCCAACCGACGCCACATGGCCGCGGAAACGCGGCCCAAGCCGCGTTTCCGCGGCATTTCAGCCTTATCCTGGGACCAGTTTTCGTGGACGACTTCGATATGGACTCTACCTCCTCTGCACTATAAATACCCCTGCAGTGCAACCGAGAACGGCGTCCAGAAAAGTAGAGGGCCAAATCTAGGGTTTTCTTAGGCTTATAGTTTAGGTTTTCTTTGCTTTTTGTAATTTTTATGTAAGAGGGAGAGGGCTATGTTGAGAGTGACACCGATGTATGCTCCTTCTCTTCCATTGTATCAAGTAATAAAGGTAACATTTATTTTTGTGTCATTGCTTTATTTCCTCTTTATTTCTTTCCTTTTCTATTTATTTTTGTTGGTCTTTGATGAGCATACAAGTGATTTCCAAAGCACAAGTATAACGAATCTTGGTGGTGCCAACGATACTTCATGGAGATGTTCTCCTCCTCAAGTACGTATCACTTCATTCTTGCCCAGCTTGATGATATAATGCGAACAGGGAACTGAGATCGATCCTATGGTTATGCGTTCAAACGCCTCCGAAGTAAGGTAAACGTGTTAGGTTTTCACGTAATTCATTGACCATACGAAGGTAAGTGTTTATTCTATTTTCTTGTTTAGATTAAGTCACCAAAACACTCTCCTTCAAATTCTTCTTTCCCATCTCATTGTAATTATCACTTTTTCATCTTCTAATCTACGCCTTCTTCCTAACCTAACTTTAAATATTATTTCTATTTCCTTTTAATAACTAAAAGAAAATAATTTTTAGAGAATCTTACTTAAACGCTTCCATCGCTAGTCCCCCCTCCCTGAGGATCACGACCCGCATAGCCTTTGCTACAGCGGATAGTATTGAGCACCTCGCACACACTTTACTTCTCAATCTGATATTCTATATTTTGTGTGCAGGAAAATTCTCAATTAAAATTTTGGCGCGTTGCCGGGGAGGGATGGTAAGTTTATCTCTAAAAAAAAAAAATTAATTAATTCTTGGATTCTTTCTGTTTGCAGTTTTGGAGAACAGGAAATAGCAGAAGTGGACATATAGCAACTCTGTGCCTCTGCCCTCGAAGGCAGAGCATCAGAGCCTACTACAGTGCCGCGGATCCGCGGCAATAGCCGCGTTCCGCGGCCTTAGTAGTTCATTACTGACAGATCTTTCTGTAGGTTGCTACAAATTGCAAGATTTGTTTTCTGCTCTGTTAAAATTTGTTCTGTGATAAACCTGTATATTACTAATTAATCAACAGTAAATATTTGTTGAAAAAGATAAAAAGTTGATTAGACGTTTGCATCCTAGGCACGTGTCTTTTCAATTCCTTTATTTTACTGTTGAAGAGTGCTGGAGCAAGGTACGTTCGCATTTCATGTAGAATAGGACTCATCTCTGGTTGATTTTCATGCTTTGAGTGAATCTTATTTATTTTGTACACTTGCACAAATTTATTCTAAGGGCATAACCCATAACAAGATAGGTAGGGATTCATCACCCTTCCTTGGCCCAAAATCAGATTCCAAGCACTCACTAACCCAAGCCTAACTAAAAATGAGTAGACGTTAGCCCTAGGGACATCTCGGACTCAATTAGGAGATTATCCTAAGGGGGAACAGTGTTGGAAATTGACTCCTGCCAAATCAGTGTCTAGGAAGGGGATTGAGGGCCGAAAGTCTGAAGATTGGTGGTTATTTAATTAAGGAACGTCTTTGACGGAAAACTCCCACCACTCTTGCCCTGACCTGGCTGATTAACTTGTGGCAAAGTCTACACCCTACCTCCCGTGGACAGTCTAACAGTTAGGAGTCGTCTAGGTCATAGGTCTACCCTAACTTAGGTTAGAAATTTTTCTTTTTTGTTTGCTTGTTGTTTGTTTTGTTTTTTCTTTGATTGTGTTTGTGTGATATGGCATATAATAATTTTTTCCAACTTTAATCCATATTACACACCATCTTCTTTTTCGGATATTACCAACCCGGCATATCATAATTTTGACCAACCTAGTATGCCGGAATGGTCTTATCCGAATGAATATAAACCATACCCCACATCTTATGACCATAATTTTCATACCACTTTCAACTCTTGACAGAGTTCATGGGGTTTCGCATCCCCCGAGTCCAATTTTCAACCAAATTGTCCCCCATATCCACCTTGTCACAATATCCCAAGAGTCATACTCAGATCCACCCATTCAGAATAGAAAACCATCTATCTTGGAAATGATGAGTATGCATGAGTCCAAGCAACAATTACCATCAATCTTTGACATGATGATGCGTGAGTCCAAGCAACAATCACAAAATCTGACCGACTCACAATTTCATCACGATACACTTCCTCTTTTCAAGTCCAATCACAAAATGATGCACCAATCGACTATGAAAAGATGCTTGAAGTCATGACTCAGGCTAGATTACCTCGTGATCATGAATAGATTTGATGGTTCAATCTTTACGTTCTCACCGTTCGGCCATTTCTGATACGATTAACCATTCTGTTAGAGCCGACGAGCCACGTTGCTTTGAACAACAAGATTCTATTCAGTACCATCATTTGAACTTGCCGAAACTCCAATTTTGATAGATTGGCAAGTTATTCCTTTCCTGAAATAGAACTTGAGCATGAATATGATCATGAACCCCACCTTGATGATTCAATTTTGCTTCCTGATTCAATAATGACTCGGTGTCTCCACCTGATTTTACTTTCCCGAGTCAACATTGGATCCTGTACCAATTCATCATGAAATTGAATCACCCATTTTTGATGATCATATTGAACTTGACCAATTTTACAATTTTGAAAGTCCCATGGATAAATTGGCAAGTTTTAATTTTTATGAGATTGAACCGAATAAGATATGTGACTTTGATTCTCAAATCTGTGAGCAAGTTCAAATTCCCGAATCATTATTGACTCCTGTTTTGTTACCCGACTTAGGTAATCTTTTAGAGTCAGTTTTGATTCCCACACCTATCATTCCTGAACTTGAATCACCAACATTGAGTCACATTCCATTTTGGAAAACTGATTGTGGACTTGAGTTTCAGCTTATTGATTTGGACCCACTTCCTGAACCTAATCCGACTCCTGAACCCTTACTTGATTTAAGTTTCTTTCCTGAGTCGGTATTCGTTCCCATACTTACGACATCTAAGTCAATCATTCCATCTTTTCGCACTCCATTTTGGGACAAGGCGGTTGACACAATTGACTCTGAATATAATTATGAATTATGAAAATTTGATGGGGTGAAATTGCTAAAAAATGATCATACATACATTTTAGTGGGTTATACAAGGGAAATTTCTGGTAGGTTCCTCCAAATACTACTTTATCTTGATTGGGTAGCAACGCTTGGCCCAATTAGACCACCACCGGAACCACCACCTTGAGGTAACTTCTGTCTTTCCTTCTTCTTTTTCATGCATATATGCATACATTCATACATTGAGGACAATACATGAGATAAGTGTGGGGGTAGGCTTTACTAACATACTAACATAGGTAGAAACTAACAAAAATTTGCTAATTAAAATATATATATAATTATATATATATATATATATATATAGATATATATATATATATATAAAGGACAATATTTTGACTTATCTTTTGAAAGAAATCTAAGTTAGTCTTAAGAACTAGGAAAATCATGATTAGGATTTCTGAAAACCTGGTCAAAATAAATAAATTGTTGAATTTTTAGGTATAGGAGGAAAAATTGAATAAGTAATTAGTCTTGATTTTTACCTTAATGAAATATGCATACCTAATACATTACATATCTAGGATTCTAAGACAAAGACTCTTGTGCCCTATAATAAAATAATACTAAAAAAAATTCACTGATTAAGCTGGATACATGTGCCTCAAGAAGCATAAGTATTCACGCCTAAAGGAGATTTTATGAAATAAAGCCCTTAGTTTTGTGGCCTAGTTCACTCGAATCCTTAAGTCCGCGGGGTGTTTTCTCACCCGGTGCCCTAGAGCCGACGGTTTGGGAGCCACCGACTTTAAGTTCGCTACATGGGTGGATTAGAAAGCTTAAGAAAACTAAGAAATATTATATATGTATTAACACATCTAATAGTCAATTAGTTAGGTATGAGTGCCTCAAGAAGCCTTCATGCTTACACAAAAGAAAATTAGATGAGTTATACATATTAAAAAAAAGAAAAAAAAATATATATAATATAATAAAGAGGCATGAGAGTCCAAGTTAAGGAATTCCTCTTAAAAATTCATAAGGATGCATATGATTTTTGGTAATGAAAAAGACTATACAAAATTCAATTTTAATCCTTACCTAAAATGAATAACAATTCACTTTATTAAGACTAAGTTTAAGAATGAATAAAAATGATAATCCTAAAACTTATAGACTACTTAGTCTCTTCAAATATAATTCGAATATTCTCCTTTTTATGGATTTTGTGGGTGTAATCCGCTGAAAACCCTCACGAGACAATACTCGTCCTTTAGGGTAACCTAGGGGTTTAACGGCTTGTTGCACATGCTAAGTGCAATCGTAATTCTTACGAAAGTGAGTTAGCTAGATTAGTTTTTCTTTCCTTTTTGATTTTTACTCGAGGACGAGCAAAAAGATAAGTGTGAGGGTGTGATAGGTAGTAAAAAATGCATATTTATCAATACATTTACTATCACATTTTCATATTTATTCATATAATCTGCACATTTACTAATATTTTATTATTTATTGTGTGCAGGCCTTGAGAAATAAAAATAATGCAATAAAGCCTCAAAAGAAGCCCAAAATCCCATGTTTAAAGCCCAATGTAAAAGTTGCAAATATCAATTGTCAAAATTGCAAATACTAAGGGCAAAAGTTGCAAATACAAAGAAGAGGGAAGGATAGACTTCTATTCAACCCTAAACACTTGCAGGATGAGGATAAAAGTCAAAGAAGAGAGTGCAAAGTTAAGAAAATTCGTTTAAAAAGATATTGGGAGATTTGAGATCTAGGTAACTTGCTTCCCAAGTTATCTCGAAATCCCAAGATAAAGAACCAGGATGCAGCTTCCAGAAGATAACGCCCAGATGGACGGACCAGGGGAAGCCATGCGCCAAAGCGCGTGGCCAACCGACGCCACGTGGCCGCGAAAACGCGGCCCAAGCCGCGTTTCCGCGGCATTTCAGCCTTATCCTGGGACCAGTTTTCGTGGACGACTTCGATCTGGACTCTACCTCCTTCTGCACCTATAAATACCCCTGCAGTGCAACCGAGAACGGCGTCCAGAAAAGTAGAGGGCCAAATCTAGGTTTTCTTAGGCTTTTAGTTTAGTTAGGTTTTCTTTGCTTTTTGCAATTTTTATGTAAGTGAGGGAGAGGGCTATGTTGAGAGTGACACCGATGTATGCTCCTCTTCTCTTCCATTGTATCAAGTAAAAGGTAACATTTATTTTTGTGTCATGCTTTATTTTCCTCTTTATTTTCTTTCCTTTTCTATTTTATTTCTGTTGGTCTTTGATGAGCATACAAGTGATTTCCAAAGCACAAGTATAACGAATCTTGGTGGTGCCAACGATACTTCATGGAGATGTTCTCCTCCTCAAGGTACGTATCACTTCATTCTTGCCCAGCTTTGATGATATAATGCGAACAGGGGGCTGAGATCGATCCTATGGTTTATGCGTTCAAACGCCTCCGAAGCAAGGTAGAACGTGTTAGGTTTTCACGTAATTTATTGACCATACGAAGGTAAGTGTTTATTCTATTTTCTTGTTTTAGATTAAGTCACCAACACCTCTCCTTAAAATTCTTTCTTTCCCATCTCATTGTAATATCACTTTTTCATCTTCTTAATCTACGCCTTCTTCCTAACCTAACTTTAAATATTATTTCTATTTTCCTTTTAATAACTAAAAGAAAATAATTTTTAGAGAATCTTACTTAAACGCTTCCATCGCTAGTCCCTCCCTGAGGATCACGACCCGCATAGCCTTTGCTACAGCGGATAGTATTGAGCACCTCGCACCTTTACTTCTCAATCTGATATTCTATATTTTGTGTGCAGGAAAATTCTCAATTAGTGGTTGTCAACTTGTTCCACACTGCAAAGGCGAAATCAAGATTAGAAACATGCATAAGATAATCTTTAGGTAGCGTGCTTCTAATGGCCTCAAGGGCTTGTGCATTGGCCCCTATATGCTTGCTATCACTAAGGAAGGATTCCTTGGTAATGGCAAGGTGAACCTTATATCCTAGGGTTTGTAGGTAAATGGACATCCTAGTCTTCCAAACAATAATGTTGGAAGGGTCAAACATAGGTCGGGTCATGAAGTCCATGGATGTAAACTATATGTGTGCAAACAAGTAAATGCAAATGTAGATTAACTAAACAAGGATCTCACTCCTAGGATGTTAAGCCTAAGTATCAGGAGCGTAGGCTCTGATACCAATTGTAAAACACCTAGGGGGGGTGAATAGGTGTAAGTGCTAATCTAGAAACTAAATGCGCTAAATGCGGAAGCTTAAAACAATTATTGCAACACACTTAGTACAACACACAAGTGTAGCCGAATTCCCCGTGAAGGGCTCTGGACTAACTCCTCTTGATTCCCCTAGATATGGGTTGAGGTGCTATATGAAGCTCTTGTGGTTAAGTACAAGTGAGGCACACACAAACAAGCCAAGCATATAATGGATATATAGCAATATGAAATAACGCAAGGCACAAATGCAAGCAATAAGATATGAATGAATGAATGATGCTTTGCACAATATAAAGAGAGAGAGTTAGAGAGACAATGGATCAAACGCAAACACAAAGATATGTTTCGAGGTTCGAGCCCCTAGCTCTACGTCCCCGTCTTCACCGAGAAGGATTTCTAATCCACTATCTTGTCCACCGAGGACTCCTACCGAGGGAACCTTCACCAAGAAGGATTTGTTACAACAAAGGGAGTACCGAACTCCTCTCTCAAACACCGTCTCACAACCGAGGGGTACGCCCGTAGCCAAACAACAACCAACACCTCTACCGAAGAGGGTTTACAAACCAAACTCCACCTCTCACTAGAGGGAGCAAACCACAAGCCTCAACCTCTACCAAAGAGGGAGCGAACCAATCACCCGATCAACCTCTATCAAAGAGGGATACAACAAAAGTAAGGGTGTTTACAACAAGTGGTTTCTTTCAACCACAAACAATCTCTCTTTCTCTTTTTTCACAAAACAAATGATCCTAATAGATTAGGATAGAGGATAGCTCAAGTGTGGAAAAAACAAAGTGTTTTGATCAAAGAAATACTCTTGGGAAAATACCAAATAGATATGGAAATTTTAGATCAAAAACAAACTTTCCAAAAACCTAATTTCTTTGAAATAAAACAAAACACTTTAAAACAAATAGATGAATCCTTTTGGCACTTAAACTCTTTTGAAAACTATTTTAAACACTTTAGAAACACTGAAAATTTTCTTGTCAAAGGTCTTATCAAAATCCCCAAAGAGATGGGGTATTTATAGCCCAAACAGAAAAGTAGCCGTTAGGCTGATCTGGCAGCCTGACAGGCTACGGCCGACCGCCAACGGTCAGAAATATGACTATTGGGCAATCCGGTCGGCCGCCCGGCCGACCGCCCAGATACAGAGAGCAAAGCTCTCTGGTCCGGTCGGCCGCCCGGCCGACTGTCCCTGTGTCTGCCAAACGTGCACAAGCCTATGCACGTCAGTCGACCGCAAGGGTCGACCGGCCTTTGGTGCGGTCGACCCGTGCGGTCGATCGACCTGGCCTGTCAGCCACAGTCTGGGTCAGAAACACATGTAAAGAATATTTCTAAAAATCTTTTAAGTCTTGTAAAAATCCCCAAAAATAGTTTTGTCATTTTGCATTGATATATAAACATGTGATAAAAATTTCAACTCAAATATCAAGCAATTTGAACTATTTTTGTGTTTAACATTTTTACCAAAAACCAAAACTTGTATTTTATCAAACTTGGATTTTTCAACACATGAATAGGATAGTCAAAATAAGTTTGTATAAGAAGTTTAAGCATGCATGTATAGAAAGAATATATCTACTATACATAAACCAATTAAACTTGTTTTGATCAACTATTCATGAAAACCAATATCAAAACCAAAACGTGTATGTGTATTGTGCACTTGAGCATATCAACTATACTTATCTTTACAAATGGATCTAAACACACTAAACTATGGATACCTAAGTCTTCTTGACGATCTTCATCTTCAAGTCGACTCGGTCCAAACTCCGTGATCCAACGAGCAAGGCTATGTATGATCTTGATGCACGGGCCCTGGAATTACCATGTGAAAGCTTCCAAACTCCTCTTTTTGAAGCAATCACCAACTAATATCTTGTTACATGATCTGAAACTAAAATTACAAGATTATTAGTAAACATAACTACATGAGTTAATCATCATCAAAACTAGAGAGGAAGGCCTCCGGGCCAACATGAATATCTCATTCATCTAGACACAAAATTAAACATGTGAATATACCACGTTCATCACCAATGAAAGGATAACACACTCCAACCATCATCCGTGTGTTTCTATAAACAAATTACACCTGAATTCAGCTTAAAGATTCACTTGAAATTCCTCATTTCCCAACACTTTCTCCTTTTTACTTCATACCTTGATGGGTTCTCTCTCTCTCTCTCTCTCTCTCTCTCTCTCGCTCTCGCTCTGTGAAATAGCTCCATCAAATTAATATTGGGATCCATGGTTAATCCAAAAATAGATAATAGGTTTTAAGTCTAAGATCTTTTAGCATATTAGTTTTAATATCTATCTTGATATATCTTATAACTTCACCAAAATTAAGAGAGAATTGTGTGGCTTTATAACACAAAAGAAAAAAAAATTATTGATATGATGGATTTGTAAATTCAAGTTAGAAAGGGACTAGACTAGATATTTTAGTAAGAGAAATGAAAAGAAAATCCCCTTTAATCCTTTAAGAGAAACGATGACTATGTGATCAAAAGATACATATTTTCCTATGTTCATGATATGTATGTACTGAAACATGCGCAAAAGCAATTGAGCCCAATGATTATGCTATAAAACAAATATAAATTAATAACTGATATACAAGAGAGTTTTTGGATCTAGATTCCTAACAAATTTCTTATTTGGATATTAGTCCCTAATAATATTATATTTTAATATTAGTTTCTCATAATTTATTGCTTAATTGTAATAAGTCCTTCTACTTGATAATTTATCACAAACTAAGAAATATTCTATTACTCTCTAATTATATTAGCACTTTTATCTTATTATCTCTTTTCTCCTACACGTGTCAGTCCAAATTACCCAACAATCTTCTCGCCTTCTGCTTTTCTTTGTCAATTGGCTTCTCCTTTTTATACTTCTTTTCCCGTAAAGAATTTTTCTTCTAAAATTTTTATTCAATTCCATTGACATTTTCTCGCTCATGCATATTCAAAGTTTTCTGAGAAAAATGCAAATTCTAAGTTAGACAAATTTGTAATTTAACATCCTAATTGAATTTCTATCATGATTACTTACAAGATTTGAATGAAATAAATAATAAATGACTAAAATCCAGTGAACATCATATTGTGGGAGACTAATATTCAAATAAAAATTTTGTTAGGGACTTATATTCTAAAAACCCTCTACAAGATATTATCTTTAGCAGTTACTACATTCTAAATATTAGTGGATAATTTAGCAATTAGTAAATGTTAGATGCAGGATTCGATCTGACAACTAATCAATATCACCGATCTAATTGGCTAGGTCGGTGAATATCAGGTGAGAGGTTTTTCTTTCAATAGAAAGTTCCTTAATTACAGAACCACCTTTCAATTACTTTTCTTGGTTAAACATCAATTAGACTAATATTAGTCAGTCTCAATATACAGTAATAGTTATGAGCATAAATATTTGAGTATAACCCCTGTATAAAGAATGTTACTTCACTTATATAGCAATTGGAGTGAGGTACGCATGTAGCGAATCTCCTTAAGACAATTACGTCCCCCGCTTCGGTGCTAACGGGTTACTGGACCTGGTCTCCCAAGATATAACACTCCTTCACGGTATTTGGATAGTACTACCAAATCACCGTACGGTCGAACTGTAGTTAATCAATACCTTCACAGGATTTCAATGCAGTAGGACGTAGACAAATTTCAGAAAGAATACTTGCCATAATTTTAGAGAATTATTTATTGTAGAGAAAAGAGAAAGAGAAAAATTAATGTCTTAGGAAGACAAAGATTCAGACAACAATTCTATTTAAGAATCTGTTAAATTTTCTAAGCCTTTTTTGAGAACGAAGCTTATTCTTGCTTCAGATTTTTCTTCAGAATGTGAGTCTTTTTCAGACTCGAATGTTGTAAAAGAAGAAGAGAGAAGAATAAAATTTTGTTCAGTGTGTTTTAATCCACGATGAGGAGCGCTATTTATAGATTTACTATAGCACTCTCATTCATTTACTATAGCACATGCACATGCAGACCTGTTCTTTGGAGTGCATGAGAAAGGGAAAAAAAACTAAACGAAAAACTCCCAGGCCGCAAGCAATAGCGGTACTCAAAACAAAGCACTCAAAACAAAACCAATAATAATAATAATAATAAACCTAGATTTTTCTATATTAAATGAATGAGAGTGCATGGCCTTTTATGGCACTCCTGGAAACTGTTTAGAGGGCATAATGGTCCTTTGGAGTTCAAGCAGTTGCAATGGTTGTCTGAACTGTTGCAACTGTTCGTTCTAGACAAGAACCGCTGTGGCAGTTCCTTCCAACGGTTGCAGCGCAACGGATGGGTAGCGGAGCGGGTTGAGACCCACTTGTAGCACCAAACCCGTGTGGCCCGATTCAAAAAGAACAGGGTCGGGTTGGACCTGAGCTCGCGTCCGCGCCTGGACTCAAACCCGAGCCTGAGCCCCAGCGCCGGCGCCGCGCCGGATGGGCGGGGGCGGTGGAGGCAGCGCGCGGTGGGCATGGTTTCTCCCAATCATGCACGAAAACTCCAAGTACCCAAAGGGCCCGTCTTTTGTTCCCATTTTTCTCTATTTATACACATAAATTGTCTAACTCATATCCAATGTGGGACTGAATGGTTTTAGCTACCTTTAATCCCCTTTAGCTTTTGAATTAGACAAACTTTAGGCTTAAATATCTCATTCATTTTAAAACAGAATTAAACATGTAAATATACCATGTTCATCTCCAATGGAAGGAGAACACACTCCAACCATTATCCTGTTAATTCTATCAATGAATCATGCCTTAATTTAGCTCAAAGATTCATGTTTAATTTTTTATTTTCCCAACAATCCCCCACAATGAATGGAGATTCAAGGAATTGACACACAAAGAGACTGATTCTATAGTGAAAGGTACTTTAGAAAAAAACTGCATCTGGATAGGTGATTTAGGTCTTGAACCTTCCATAGCGAAAGATTTATCGGACTTAATAGATAATCAGTGAACTATGTCTTAAACTGTCAGCCGTTATTGTAAAACAAATTAACAAGCTTCACACAGTAACTTTTCAAAATCAACTTTAGTTCTCGGTTGTGTCCATTTTGACCCTGAACATTCTTAGTTTTAGAGAGTATCTTTAGGGAATAACAACCTCCATAGAGATTCTCAAAGAGCCAACCCAGCTCTATACTCACATAGGTTATCGTCCTATTAAGAGTAGTCTACTCTACCCACTTGTTTTAATAACAAGATATAGGTATCATTAAAAGCGTTAAGATTATCCTTAATCCACTTGTAAAAAGCACTTGGGTGTACCATAGGAATGAGTTGGAGTCAAGTTCGTAAGTGCTTACTCGCAGAGTCATACTAGTTTTTTCTCTTTAACTTAGTCCGTAGGATCTTCAGACGTTAATCCATTAAGCTGACTCGATAAGGTTAGGCTTTTAGACTCATTCCCCTTGATGCGTAGTTTATACGCTCTTCACTTAAATTTTTAGTAAACTAATCTGATAAATTATCTTTTGACGATACAAAGTTAATAGAGATAATTTCATTTGAGAGCAACGGCTTAATGGTATTATGTCTATGACGAATGTGTTTAGACTTACCGTTATATATAAAATTTTGTGCCCTAGATATCGCTGCTTAATTATCGTAGTGAATGCGTATGGCGGGCACTGGCTTTAACCATAATAGTATATATTCCAAAAAATATCGAAGTCATTCTGCTTCTTCTCCAGCTTTGTCTAAGGCTATGAATTTTGATCCATTATGGAACGGGCAATACATGTTTATTTGAAAGATTTTCAGGATACTGTTACACCTCTAAAACATAAGTAAGTTGATTTTGATTCTTCAGAATCTGCAATCCAATTAGCATCACTGTATCCTTCAAGTATTAGTGGATATTGTTCATGTCTCAAGGCATATTCCTTGATATGTGATACGTAACCTAATACTCGTAGTAAAGCAGTCCAATGATCATCACTAGGGTTACTAATGTATCTGCTTAATTTGCTTACAGCGTAAGTAATATCAGGTCTAGTGCAATTCATTAAATACATTAGACTTCTAATAATTTGAGAATACTCTAACTGTCATACTTCAATTCCTGTATTCTTGCGAAGGTGGATGTGTGGGAGAAAAAGATTTGTATTCTCTTTTATCCCATGATCCTTGAATCTCTCTGTCATCTTATCCACATAGTGAGATTGAGATAGACTGATTTCATTTGGTGTTCTTGTAATTTAAATTTCTAAAATTACATCAGCAACCCCCAGATCTTTTATGTCAAAATTGTAGGATAACATGCTTTTAGTGGACTTAATAACTTCAATATTAGTTACAAATATCAACATGTCATCTACATATAGACAAACAATGATATATATATCTCAACTATTTTAGTGTACACACTTATCACATTCATTGATAGTGAATCCATTTTTGATCATGACACTATCGAATTTCTCATGCCATTATTTTGGAGTCTGCTTTAGACCGTATAAGGATTTAACCAATTTACATACTTTATTTTCTTGGCCCTTGACTATAAATCCTTCAAGTTGCTCCATATATATTTCTTCATTTAATTCACCATTTAAGAATACAATCTTGACATCCATTTGATGAATATCTAAGGGCATGTTTGGTTGCAAGGAAGTGGGCGAAAGTAAGGGAATGGGGAAGTATAATTGCTCACTTCCCTATGTATCCAAACACCGGAAAAGGAAATTAAGAAAACCTCTTTTCCTTTTCTCTTTTCTCTTTTACACAACCATTTTCTCACTTTCAGAGTGTTACAATTAATTTTGTGGTCATGTAAATCTCATTAGTAATAAGTTATAACATAAAACAGTTAATTTTTTGATCATTTAAATCTTACTTGCATTCTAATTACAGTCTTTTTTAATTTTTCTTAATTAACTTTTATTTTAATATTATTTTGCGGTCAACTTTTTCACTTTCACTTCCGCATTATCATCCAAACATCAGAAAAGACATAACATTTTATAAACAATACTTTCCACCAACATCCAAATACTGAAAAACTTACTAATCAATTCTCAAGTTCCAAAGGAAACTATAACCACTTCCTCACTTCCACCCTTAACCAAACAGGCCCTAAGTTGTACAATATAATACTGCAATCGCTATTAACATCTGAATGGAAGTTATTCTTGTTACTAGAGAATAAGCATCGAAGTAGCCAAGCTCTTCCTTTTATCGATAACCCTTGGGTACTAATCTAACCTTGTACTTTACGATAGATCCATCAGGTTTTAATTTTCTTTTGAAAATTCACTTACTCCCAATTGGTTTACTGTAAGGAGGCGAGTTTGTCAATTCTCAAGCATAATTGCTTAGGATGGATCCTATTTCGCTATTTATACCTTCTTTTCACATTTGTGCTTCTGGGGTAGACATAACCTCTTTAAATGTTTGAGGCTCGCTTTTAATAGCATATGCTATGAAATCTGGACCAAAAGATTTTGAGATTCTTGATCTCTGAATTCTTGATTCAATTTTTACATTAACAATTGGTTCCTTAGGGCTTTTGTCCCTGAACACCATCTCGTGTGTTCTTTCCCAGAAATCCTATCTTCTTCCCATTTGTATGGAAAGATGTCTTCAAAGAACACAGCATCTCGAGATTTGATAATCATGTTTACATGAATATCTAGTATTTTTGATTTATGTACTAGAAATCTATACGCACTGCTATTTAAGACATAGCCTATGATATGCAGTCCATTATTTTTTGTTCCTAACTTGATCTTTTTAGGCAATGGTGCTAGTATCTTTGTAAGACACCCCCACATTTTGAGGTAATGGTAAGAAGGTGCCCTTCCATGCCATAACTCAAATGGTATAAAATCAAGTTTCTTATGGGATACTCTGTTTAGAACATAATTTGCAGTTAACAGAGCTTCCCCCCATAAGTTCTGTGGAGTTTCAGAACTTACGAGCATGGAATTGACCATCTCCTTCAAATTTTTGTTCTTCTGTTTAGCAATCCCATTTTGCTGAAGAGTATATGGTGCTGTAGTTTGATGAATTATACCAAACTTAGCACATAACTCACTAAATTCATTTGATTCATATTCTCTGTCTCGATCGGTTTTAGATTCTTTATATTCTTGTTGAGTTGATTCTCAACTTCGACTTTATATGTTAGAAACATATTCATTACCTTATCCTTACTGTTTAGAAGATACACATAACACTATCTTGTACAGTCATCAATAAAAGTAATAAAATACTTTTTTCTACATCTTGTTGGTACAAATTTCAAGTTACATAAGTCACTATGAATTAACTTTAAAGGTTCTGTATTTCAATCAATTGAGTGAAATAAACTTTTTACGAACTTAGCTTCAACGCAAATCTCACACTTGCGAATTTCTTTCAAGTTGAGTTTAGAAATATATTCTAAATTAGACAAGTTTTGTAAGAACTTGTAATTTATATGCCCTAATCTAGCATGCCATAAAATACAAGACTCAAGCAAATTAACAGAAGATTTTTCTTTATTTATAAGCTTTGGGTACAGATACATAGACTTTTTATCCACTATAGCAATATTGGCCTTAAATAGGCCGTCAACAAGATAACTCTTACCCACATACATCCCACCCTTAATAATTACAAACTTATCTGATTCGAAAAACTATTCTAAAACCTTTCTTATTAAGGATTGATCCAGAGATCAGGTTCTTGCGAATATCTGAAACATGTAGTACATCGTTTAGAGTGAGCTCTTTCTCGGATGTCCACTTCAAGATGACCTTTCATTTTTCCTCAACCTTGGAGACGGTTGCCTATAAAAAGTTGCTCATCTTACTCTAATTTTGATATTCAGAAAATAATAATTTCTCAGAGCAGATGATCCGAGTAGCCCTAATGTCTACCCACCAATCCTTATTGTTGGTTGTCAGATTCACTTCTGACACCACAGCTGATAGGCTTGATTATGCATGGTCAGTCAGGTTTGCCTGTAAATGGTCCTTCTCGTTCTTTTTGGGACGACTATAAGATTCATTCGCCTTGTATCCTTCTTTGTTGCAGATATAGTAAGTTCCCTTGAAGCGCTTGTTCTTGTCTTCTTGGTCCTTACCTTTATACCTTTGGGCAATCTTCTTCCGCTTCAAACCTTTGGAAGTAGACGCTCTCCCCTTTGAGTCTTCAATCACATTGGCCTTGGATTCATAGGAGTTCTTATTGCTCCTTTTCTCAGACTTATGGTTGTCCTCTTTAATCCGAAGCCTCACAATGAGATATTTCAACTTTAACTCCTTGTGTTTGTGCTTCAGGTAGTTCTTAAAATCTCTCAATGCAGGTTGGAGTTTTTTCACGATAGTAGCAATCTGAAAAGTTTCAAGTAGAATCATACCTTCAGACTCTATTTCGTGTAAGATAAGTTGAAATTCTTGCACCTGAGTGATCACAGTTTTGCTGTTCATTATCTTGTACTCCAGAAATCATCTCACAATGAATTTTTTGGTACCAGCATTTTCGGTCTTGTACTTCTTATTAAGACTTGCCCATAACTTTTTTGCCATTGATAGGACTGTAAACATTGTAAAGAGAGTCATCCAGTCCATTTAAAATATAATTTTGGTAAAAGAAGTCACCTTGCGTCCATGCATCAACTGCAAGGACTGAGTCCCGATCAAATTCAGATTCCGATGGATCCTCTTGCAGGAATTTGACCAAATGCTAGTGGTTAAGTAGAAGAGCATGTTCTGTTGTCGTCTCTTTAATTCAGTGTCATCAAATTTTTTTGCCTTCTCCGGTTTCAGGTTAGGAAGTAGAGTAGGCATCAATATCTAAATTTGCATATTTGGTGCCCTGCTAGTACTGTCTTGATTAGTTTCAGACATCTTCTTTAATTCAAACAGAACAAAAGTAACTTCAAAAACGGTAATTGTCTTAAGATTGTTAATTGCAGGAATCAATCTGACAACTAATGAATATCACTGATTTAATTGGCCAGGTCAGTGAATATCAAGTGAGAGGTTTTCTGTTCAGTAAAATGTTTCTTAATTATATAACCGCCTCTCAATTATCTTCCTTGATTAAACACCAATTAGACTAGTATTAGTCACTCTCAATATACAGTAATATTTATGAGTATAAATATTTCAGTATAACCCTTGTATAAAGAATGTTAGTTCACTTAAATAGTAATTGGAGTGAGAAACGCATGTAGCGAATCTCTTTGAGACAATTACGTCTCCCACTTCAGTGCTAACGGGTTACTGGAAGCTGGTCTCTTAAGATTCAACACTCCTTCACGGTATTTGGATAGTACTACCAAATCATCGTACAATTGAACCGTAGTTAATCACTTCAATGCAGTAGGACAAAGACAAATTCAGAAAGAATATTTGTCATAACTTTGGAGGATTATTCATTGTAGAGAAAGAAGGGAGAGAAGAATTAATGTCTTAGGAAGACAAAAGATAACAATTCTATTTAAGAATCTGTTGAATTTTCTGAGTCTTCTTTCAGAACGAATCTTATTCTTGCTTCAAATTTCTCTTCAGAATCTGATTTTTTTCAGTAAAAGGAAGAAGAGATGAGAACGAATTTCTGTTTAATGTGTTTTAATCCACAGTGAGAAGCACTATTTATAGCGCTTCTGGGAACCGTTTGGAGGGCATAATGATCCTTTGGAGTCTGAGCGGTTGCAACAGGTGGGTAGCAGAGCAGGTCGAGACCCGCTTATAGCACCAAACCAGTGTGGCCTGGTTCAAAAAGAACTGGGCCGATATGGATCCGAGGCCGCACGCCAGCGCCACGCCGACCGGGCCACTCGGCGCATGGGCGTGGACATGATTTCTCCTAATCGCGCGTGAAAACTCCAAGTACCCAAAGGCACGCCCTTTATTTTCATTTTCCTCTATTTATACATTTTTATTCTCCATCCCATATATTCAATGTGGGACTAAATGCTTTTAGCTACCTTTAGTCCCCTTATAGTTTTTGAATTAGGCAAACTTTATACTTGAATATCTCATTCATTATAAAACGAAATTAAATATGTAAATATACCACGTTCATCCCCAATGGAAGGAGAACACACTCCAACTATTATCCGGTTGATTCTATCAATAGATCATGTCTTAATTCAGCTCAAAAATTCATGTTTAATTCTTCGTTTTCCCAACTGTAAATTCTGAATATAAGTCGGTTCGCTAGGTGTTAAAGCCTGCGGGTTTACATGCCAGCTTATCTTGCCAGCCTGACATAACAATTTCTACCCAGCAACAGGTAACCTTGTGCCTATAAATGGGTTTTTAGGATCTTAGCTAGGTACACGTTAATTTCTTCTCCTTTCTTTTCATTCCTTATATATTTTAGATCCTTGTGAGAATTTGATGTCTCGATTCCACTTGAGTGGTTAAAAGGAAATATGACAAATAGAAAAGATGATATAGTCTCGCGTTAAAGAGAAAGGGAACATGGATGAATATTTAAATATGATTAGATCCAAGGCTACAATAAGAGTTTCCTCTTTTGGGTCATATGAATTCTTAGTATATCTAAAACTGCTTAAATTAATAGGCTTGTGACCATAACAAGCTGATTTTAAAACTAAAAATGGACATGACCTTATTGTCGGCTATTTGTGATAACATTCCTAACTCGACCTTCAAAGAATTTTCGCTAGCACAACCTTTCTTTATTGCGGGTCTGTCATCAAAAGTAATAACGAAGTTAGACTCACGTCAAAGTGAATGGGGGCCGTAACATTAAAGTTGAGCTCACATGAGATTCCTTGAGTCATATAGATTTTAAGAATATTTGACACTTCTAGCGATCCAGTAAGCTCCTTGTGATAACATTACTAACTTGACCTACACAGATTTTTTCCACTAGAAAACTGAGTCCCTCGCCAAACCTTGCTCTTTTGCGGATCTCTCATCCAAAACTAACAATGAAGTTAAGCCCACGTCAGAGTGAATGAATGCCCTTGATCCCTTGTGCTGCGAACGGGAGGTGGAAGTCATAAAAAGGAGATTCGACCTACTTGATTGAACCAAATAAAGCAAGAAAATACACTATATTCTATCATCATAATTACAGTTTACACAGGTTCAAAGGATCTGTATCCCAAATGATAGTTCAATTTCAATGCAGTGTACTAATGGTCCATGTCCCATAATCCACTCACGCTCATTAACTCTCAACCAGAACGGATTCACATCACTAGCTAGCTTAATTTGGATTCTAGTGCCGAAAAAGGCAAATCTTAACATGGCAACAAAACAAGAAGATACGCGTCCCCTCTCCCTCTGTCCTTTTCCCAACACTTCGATTGCCACTTTTGCATTACAATAATAATATATAAAATAAAGTTTCGAATTTTGGAGGGTTACAGCACTGAGGAGTCCAAAAACGGAAGCCCCTACGCGAGTTGAAAGGGACAGTTTAGCGCGCCCCTTCGCCATGAGAGAGGGAAATCGTTTGTGGCCGTCAATTTTACACGTACGCCAACAGGATCTAGTTCGCGCCCCCGGCCGCAAAATGAGAGGTTCGGAATTTTTTTTGCGTCTGCTTCCAAATTCTCTCTCTTTTTTCTGAGTTTGGTTGCCGGCACAGAGAGGAGTACGTGCACCAAGATGCTGGCTACATGTGTAAGTTAGGTTCATAGAACTTCACACAGATGCTTTGGCCTCTTCTTTCAGATTTGGTGGGTGTGTTTATCTCTGTAGGGAAGCGTTTAGCTTCCTCTCCTACCCTTTTCCTTGATATGCAGGTGTGCGTGTGTGATGGAGATGAGTGAAGTTTATCCAAATGTTGTTGGGGATCATCATCAGTCATTGTTACCCGATTCCTATCAAAAAAAATGGGATAGATTTGGAGCATGACAAGCCTAAAGCCTAATGCACAGGTTGACTGTTATCTAACAACAAAACTCTCTATCCGTCTGTGTCGAATTTTAAGCTAAGAGATGACGTGCGCAAGACAAGAGAGTCATGTTGTAGAATCTTGATGTACAGACTTTAGGCAGGAAAATCGATGTTTGTTCGGCGACTAGTCTCTCTTACGATAAGAGAGGATTCTCTAAAAAATTTCAAATCACCGAAAGGGCTAGACTTAAAAATAAGAATGAAAATTTTTTTATAGGCTTGTAGGGAAGATTATTTGTCTCTAAGATACCAAACAGGCTGAAAAGTCTAAATATTGTTTAATATACTTATTCTCATTATTAAGTCATCACAACAACGGAAAAACATAGAAATCTAATAAGTTGTATTATGGCAAAACTCAAATACATATTGTAATCCATAAACTCATGTAAAGTCTCAGATAAGAGTTATAGCTTCATTTAGTAAAAATAGTAGCATAGTAGCATATAAAAATTTCCTGTTTGAACGTTCGCCGCATTTGACAAAATGTATATTCGCTCTTACTCATAGCATCGGCCCATGCCCTTTCTTATCCTTAGCACTAATTTTAAATTCATAATTTTCTACTCCTACTCAAACTTTTATGCATATATGGACAAAAGATTGACTTTCATGAGGGTGCACTCCTCCAATTTGAGTATTACGTGATATGAAAAAGACTTAGGGGCGCTGTTGAATTTTCACATAAACACTTCCTCCGACAAAAGTTTGGGAGTGCGGGTTAAGTGGAAGGAGAGACTTCTAGCAAAATTGTTCTTCTTCCCTAAATAAATCACCAAATATTTTGAAATGTGCACTCCTTGATCCAAACCATGGCTTTAATATTCAAAATCATATGCTCTACTAACATTTCTTGTCCCATTTGATCTCTACTAGTTTGTTGCACACTCCAAGTTCTTCTTCTCCTCTTTGTTTTATTTTGTTGTTTGTGAAGTTTCAGTGTTCTGTTGGGACCGGAAGGACCCCAAAGAACCGATCAAACACAACACAAACAAAGAATACAGAGAGGGGGCATGATATAATGATGTTCGGCAAACTTGCTTACGTTCCCGGAACAGAAGAGAGAGATCTATAGAGGATTAACAAACAAATATGAGGAATACAATGTTCTCTCACTCTCACAAGATCAGCTAGATACCCAACAATGGGTTACAAGTCTTCTACTTATAACCAAATGGAAAGAAGAAGCCAAAAGAAGGAAAGTGGGTTCTCCTGGTACTGCCAGAACTTGATTACCAGTCGACCGGGCGGTCAATCAGTGCAAGCTGCCCCACCCTCTGTTAAATTTCAGAGAGTGGGTCGATCAGTCGACACTGACATGCTCACCCTCAATTAAATTTCAGAGTGTGTCGGTCGACTGGGCGGTCAACCAACACTGGCATACCAACTCTCTGTTAAATCTCAGAGAGTGGGTCGGTTGACCGGACAATACCCAATGTGCAAAGTGTGTACACATCGGTCGACCAGACGGTTGACCGACCCGATGCCTCTGCTTGCCTTGGCTTGAATTCTCTTCTCTTTCTCTCTCTCCAACACAAGTTAAAAGAACTATATCTTTTAGATTTTGATCATCTCTCTATAATTCTCTACCTCGGTTAAGACTTATCAAATCTGAGTCAAAATCCAACATTGAATAGAACCAACCCTGTTATGAGATCGACACACGATCTCCAACGAACGAAACAAACGCCGCTCTGAGATCGACCCAAGACCTCCAACTAACAGACCAAACAGTTCCAAACGAATCATCAATACAAAGTTGCAATTGATATCAAATGATCATAAGGGATCCAAACGATTGATGGGAAGCCAATCCAAATTGAGTTTCTCGTCGCCTCAAGAAAGTCTTTCCAAACTCCAATATCAATTGCAACGATACCAAATTTCGGCTCAGCAAACCGATTGCACCATACGACAACCATTCCAACACTCCATCGAAGAAAGACAACACAAATCTGAACCAACAATCAACATCAATCCGACTCAGCAACTGACTGGAACATCAGTCCAAATGACCTCGAGAAGAATGCAACATGAGCCAATAATGACTCAACAACTGACTAGAACACCGGTCCAAATGTCTTCAAGAAATATGAGATAATTAATCAACGTGTCTTCAATTTAGCAACTGACTGGAACAGCAGTCCAAATGACCTCGAGAAGAACCCAATATGAGCCAATAATGACTCAACAACTGACTGGAACACCAGTCCAAATATCTTCAAGAAGTCCCAAACAAATCTAAGTCGAGCACACCAAATAACCAACTTCAGCTCAACAACAGCAAATAACCTTATCGAGTTGAAAGATAAATCAAAGTATCATTACGATAAGACTTTATTGAAAAAAATATAATTAAATAGCTTGCTCCGAAGGGTGCTTGTCGTCGAGGCGATAAAAGAAAATATATAAGGTTTTAGCAAAAGGAAACATCAAGCTACCTTCTACAGCTTTGGCGTATATTCCACCTCAATCTTTAATTATGTTGGTTCAGATCGGCTCAGGACCGACTTCCTAAACACCACTTCTCTTGAAGATTTTGGTCAGACTTCCGACCAACCTTATTTTTATTAAACCACTTTTGCCGCACCGGACCGTGGGCCCATCCATTCCCACAAAGCACAAACTATTTAGATATAGTTTAGTATTCAAAGCAAATTTATATTCAAATTCAGAAATTAAAAATGAATTCAAATACAATCACCCATGCGTTCAATCCAATTTGGTTAGCTCGAGCCAGCCCTAGCGGTTGGAAAGTCAAGGAGGCATACATATAGCAGCCAAACCATCCCTCTTCCAGTTTCCGACTGTCCAAATCTCCCAATGCATTATATAGTAATGACATATAGCTAGCTAGCAAAGAGAAGTTCCAATAGTCATATGTTTGTGTACCATTAATTACAGCACATGCCACCAAACAAACACACATACGTGACACAATATGGGCATGGGACCAGCAGCAGCACCTTGTGGTACTGGTACCGTACGCCTCTGGGAGTTACTACGGAGTGTTGGAATCTCAGTAACAGAAAACAAAAACAGCAGAAAATAGTCACCAATAACACGAACAAGCAAACAAAAAAAAAAAGAAAGTGAGCATGCACGAATTTAATAAGGTTCGGCAATTGCTTACGTCCTCGGGGAAGAAAAGGAGAGAGATCTTATTAAATCAATCAAGTACAAGATTCAAACAATTGGAGGCAAATACCCTTCTTTATATAACCACAAAGTTTATGATAATAAAGAAACCAACCACTCCGAATTCGGATCAGAAACACACTCTGAATCCAATTTGGAAACTGCCAAGAGATCATTTGTTGTCGACAGGCCAATTGACTTGTCGACAAACTGAGCCAGTCTGCTCAACACCTAACTTTCGAGAAACACCCGTCAACAACCATGGGGGACCTGTCGACAGGGCCGAGAAGGCATGTTGACAGACAACGCAATTTGCTCCTCCTGTTGGTGTATCCACGTATAGGGGTGGCAAATGGGTCGGGTCGACGCGACCCGATTACTGCTCGACCCATATAATAATTGGGTCGGGTCGACCCGACCCGATTATTATACGGGTCAAAAATTCAGACCCAGATCTAACCCATTTTTAGTCGGGTCGACCGGACCCGACCAATTTGACCCGATTATTAAATTTTAAATACAATTTCTTTACACTTTATTACCAAATTGTTGGGTGGTATAGTTAGTCATCACACTAAACTCTACACACTAGAGGCCACGGGTTCAAAATTAGTCTTACGCATATTTTTTGACAATTTGATTTAGGCGAAGGGGAGGGGGGCGGCAGAGGAGGAGATCAAGGGGAGTAGGCCGAGGAGGAGAGAGAATAATCGGGTCTGGCGGGTCAAGCGGGTCTGGCGGGTTCGGGTCGACTCGACCCATTTAATAATCGGGTCTGGCGGGTCAAGCGGGTCTGGCGGGTTCGGGTCGACTCGACCCATTTAATAATCGGGTCAGATGGGTCAACCCGATTACGACCCAAACCCGATTAACCCAAGCCCAAACCGCTAACTTCGGGTCGGGTCGGGTCTGGTGGGTCGCGACCCGTCTGCCACCCCTATCCACGTGTCTGCTGCATCCTAACACTTCATGCAAACTCTGTAATAATATCAAGGAGTTAAAAACTCCACCTTTAAGATTTTATACTCTCTCCCCACAATTCTCAACCTCAGAGAAGATTTCTCAAATCTAAGTAGAACACGACATAGTACCTGTTGGCCCGGAGGCCTTCCTCTCTAATTTTGATGATGATTAACTCATGTAGTTATGTTTACTAATAATCTTGTGATTTTAGTTTCAGATCATTAAACAAGATATTAGTTGGTGATTGCTACAAAAGAAGGAGTTTGGAAGCCTTCACTTGGTGATTCCCGTGCCCGAGCATCAAGATCATACCTTTGCACTCGGTGGATCACGTTTGGGATCGAGTCGGCTTGAAGATGAAGATCATCAAGAAGACTTAGGTATCCATAGTTTAGTTTAGTGTATTTTAGATCCATGTGTAAATATAAGAATAGTTGATATGCTCAAGTGCACAATACACATACACGTTTTGGTTTTGATATTGGTTTTCATGAATAGATTGATCAAAATAACTTTAAATGGTTTATATGTATAGTAGATGTATTCTAATTATACATGCATGCTTAAACTTCCTACACAAACTTATTTTGACTTTCCTATTCATGTATTGAAAAATCCAAGTTTGATAAAATACAAGTTTTGGTTTTTGGTAAAAATGTTAAAACACAAAAATAGTTTCATATGCTTGATATTTGAGCTAAACTTTTTATCACATGTTTATGTATCAATGCGAAATGATAAAACTATTTTTGGGTATTTTTACAAGACTTAAAAGAATTTTTAGAAATATTTTAACATGTTTTTCTGACCCAGTTTCTGACCCAGAACTGTGCTGACAGGCTATGCCGGTCGACCGGGCGGTCGACCGACGTGCACAGACCTGTGCACGTCTGCTGGCACAGTGGGCCGGTCGGCCGGTCGGCCGACCGGATCAGAGAGCCTTGCTCTCTGTATCTGGGCGGTCGGCCGGTCGGCCGACCGGAGCAGAGAAGTCTGCTCTCTGTATCTGGGCGGTCGGCCGGACGGTCGACCGGATTGCCCCAACGATCATATTTCTGACCGTTGGCGGTCGACCGGCCGGCCGACCGCAAGCCTGTCAGGCTGCCAAATCAGCCTAACGACTAGTTTTCTGTTTGGGCTATATATACCCCCTCTTTGGGGATTTTGACAAGACTTTTGACAAGAAAAATTTCAGAGTTTCTCCAATGTTTAAAACAAGTTTTTAAAAGTGTTTTGGGCTTTAAACTTCCAAATTGGTTTTTGTGTTTTAGGGTTTGGGAAAATCAAAGAAAATAGAAATTTGGGAGATTTGTTTTGTTCTTCAATTCTATCATTTACAAAGAGTTTTCCCAAGTGTTTTCTTTGAGTTTTTGTTTTCCAAACACCTAGTTTTTTCACTTGAGTTATATCATTCTATCCTAATCTATTAGGATCTTTTGTTTGTGGGAAAAGAGATAGTTTGTGGTCTTTGTAACCACTTGTTGTAAAAACCCTTGCCTTTGATTGGGTTGCTCCCTCTTTGGTAGAGGTTGAGATTGTGGTTTACTCCCTCTAGTGAGAGGTGGAGTTGGTGTTTGTAACCCTCTTCGGTAGAGGTGTTGGTTGTTGTTTGGCTACGGGCCTACCCCTCGGTTGTGAGGCAGAGTTTGAGAGAGGAGTTCGGTACTCCCTTTGTTGTAACAAATCCTCCTCGGTGGAGGTTCCCTCGGTGGGAGATAGTGGATTGGAAATCCTTCACGCTGGTGAAGGCGGGGATGTAGAGCTAGGGGCTTGAACCTCGAAACATATCTTGTTGTTAGCGTTTGATCCATTGTCTCCTAACTCTCTCTCTTATATTTGTGCATTGCATTATTCATATTGCCATATCATTCATACTTGTGTTGTGCCTTGCATTGTTTCATATTGCTATATCATTTATATACTTGGTTTGCTTGTGTGTGCCTCACTTATACTTAACCACAAGAGCTTCATATAGCACCTCAACCCATATTTAGGGGAATCAAGAGGAGTTAGTCCAGAGCCCTTCACGGGGAATTCGGCTACACTTGTTGGTTGTATTAAGTGTGTTTGCAATATTTGTTTAAGCTTTCGCATTTAGCGCACTTAGTTTCTAGATTAGCACTTACACCTATTAACCCCCCCTCTAGGTGTTTTTCAATTGGTATCAGAGCCTACGCTCCTGATACTTTAGGCTTAACATCCTAGGAGTGAGATTCTTGTTTGCTAATCTACATTTGCATTTGCTTGTTTGCACACATATAGTTTACATCCATGGACTTCATGACCCCACCTATGTTTAACCCTTCCAACATCATTGTTTGGAAGACTAGGATGTCCGTTTATTTACAAACCCTAGGTTTTAAGGTTCACCTTGCCATTACCAAGGAATCCTTCCTTAGTGATAGCAAGCATGTAGGGGCCAATGCACAAGCCCTTGAGGCCATTAGAAGCACGCTTTCAAAAGAATATCTAATGCATGTTTCTAATCTTGATTCCGCCTTTGCAGTGTGGAACAAGTTGACAACAACCACCACCTCCAAGCTTCAATTGCCAATCCAACCGGAGGAGTCTAGTGGAGAATCCGAGTCTCAATGCCACATGGTCCAAGGGAATGACTCCCTTGAGGTACAATCGGAATCTTAACTAGATAATGATGATGCTAGTTCTTCATGTAATGATTTTGTTGATCCCCATGTTTTAAATGAAGAACTATCTAGAGTTTGTGAAAAATTGTTAGAAAAATATAATGTTTTGAAAAAGAAAAGTCTAGGAATTGTTAATGAAAATAAAAGTTTGCATTCTAGACTTGACATTGTTTTGCAAGAAAAGGTGGAGATTTCTAATGAAAGGGATTCATTAAAATCTCAACTTGATCTTGCACTTAAAGAAAATGAGTTTTTGAAAAACAATAATGATTGTGAAAATGTTTTGAAGAAAAATAAAGTTTTAACTTCAAAAATTGATTTGTCGCGAAAAATAATGATTCTCTAAAAAGAGAAATTGATTTTATTTCAAAAGAATTAGAAATTTGTTTAAATAAAAATAAATATTTAAAAAATGATATTGTTTCTCATGTTTGTCATGCTAGGGTAGTATCACACACTTCACCTATTGCATGTGCCACTTCTTCTTTAATTAACAATGATATATCCATGTTAAAGAAGAATATGATTTGTTTGGGCTCCACTTTGAGCCAATGTGCCAAGAGCCATACACGTTTGGAAACTTTGTTTCGAAAGAAACAAGTTCCATCTATTATGCATGCACACCCATCACGGCATACACATGCTCCTCACGGACACCATCACACGTTGTATGCTCATGTGTACACTTGTACACATTGTGGACGTAAGGGCCACCTTGCTAAATTTTGTTATGATAGATTACATACTACAAATTTAGCAAATAACTTTGTTTGGGTTAGAGAAGGTACTAACCCCCATGGACCCAATAAGATATGGGTACCAAAGACCACCCCTCTTGTTTATGATGTAGGTGTGGGCTCTCGCATGACGTGAGAGTAGCGGTACCTTAGAGTGGATGCGTTCCGAGATTCATGGAAATCATTTGGATGCATCACTTTCAAGGGAAGGTTTGGTGGGAAGACCACCATGGTTTGGAGAACTAGAGAAGTACCTTCATCGGTTTTGGTATCGATCTCTAACTCCTTATTTATGTTTTGCATGCTTTTCATGTTTATTCATTATTAGCATGTTTTATTGTTTATATGATCATTATGAAAATGCCATGTTTATTAGGCTTATGACTTACATGTATAGTATTTGAGACACTCATGCTTATATGGACCCATATTTAGTGTTCTCACCTTTGTTTAGCTATCATGTACATCATGAATCTAATAACATGTGAATTTACATAATAATCATGTTTATGCTTTTCATGTTTATTCATATCTTATTTTTGATGCTTCATAATTTGAATATATGTTTAAATGTTAGTTTTCATTAAGATTAGGATTATATACTTGTGCATATAGTGGGCCACAAATAAATCTATATATGTTTGAGCTTGAATGCTTATTTGAACCCATTAGATGTGCTAGTATAGTCTAGTTTTGATGATCCATACATTTTAAACTTGTATTCCTATTTTTTATTTGTTTTTATGTGTATAAGTTTTCATTTCATGTATATGTGTATTTTTGCCAAACTTTAAGATATACATGTATACCCCTTGAGTCATTTGCCTTTCATGCAAATCTATACATTTGGACTCAATTGTGTTTAGGGATATGTATGTATACTTTTGTGTTGACAAATCATACATATACCTTGAAATGAAATTTATTTTAATGAAAAATTTAGATTTTCATGTTTCCATGTGTTTATGTTTAACTTCATGTATATGTCCATTTTATCTAAACTATTGTTATACATATACATCCTTTTGAGCCACGTGCCTTCATGCATATATCCTTGTGGACTCGCTGTGTTTGGATATGTATGTATATTTTAGTTTGTACATGACATACATATACCTTGAAGATTAAATAAGTTTTGATGATTTTCTTGTTTCAAGGAATAATTGAGCTTAATGGAACATTTTTTTCATGATTGTGATCTTCACATCTTATTTGTACACTCACATTTATTGTTTACTCATGTTTTGTTTTCATGAGTCATTTTTATGCTTAATTGACTTGAGTGTTTGATATCATGTGGATTTCTTATTTTATGAAAATAATTTGTTTTTATTCCTTGCTTGAAGGATTTCGTACTAATTAACAAGTTTTTCCATTCAACTAGTTCGTATTCTTCATATGGTAGATGTTTTCAAACATATAATAATTTTCAAATCTATTTTTGAAAACCCTACCGTCCACGGGCGGATGGATGGGCGATCATGCTCATGTATGCTTCATAATGAAAATCATTTTAAACTTGAACATGATTGGGTGGTAGGTTATATGAGTTATACTTTGATATTATTGTTGTTTCAATTGGTATCATTGGATTCTTTCAATTGGTATCAATTTTGATCTTTCTTGTATACTCATATATGTTTGTATGTATGTATGTTTTTCAATTCCAATAGTATCAATTTCGATTGGTATTAAATTTTTTTCATACATATATATTTTGTTTATGCTAAGCTTGAGCTTCAACTTTGTTTCAATTGATTCAATTTTCAATTGGTTTCTTAAACAAGCTTATGCATGTGTTTTGTTGGTATTTCATAAAGGGGGAGAAAATTCAATTTTCATATTTCAATTGGTATTTGTATTTCCACTCCCTTACTTTATGATAGAAAATAGTCATTTCATTTGATATCATATACTTAAAAAGAATAATAATTTCAATTGACATCAAGATATTTACTTGAATGTTTTAAAATTGGTATCTCAAAATTTTGTTTAAAGATAAATAGTCAAAATGTTTTGATTTGTATTGCCTATATGCAAGGAGAGCTTAACATCTCTTCTACATATAGATTCATGTTGAGTGTATCTTGTATTGAGGAGCTTGACATCTTTTCTTTATGTGATACACGTGTGTAGGGGGAGCTCCACATCTCCTCTTATGCATTACATAGTGTACGTTATGTGAATTAGGGCTTGTCATCCCTCTTTCATGTAATGTATCTATATAGGGAAGCTTCACATCTTCCTCTTCATGAATGTATATAGCATATACCATTTTGTTGATTGATCTATGTTTACTTTCAATTGGTATCAAGATGCTTCTTTGACATATTTTCAATTGATATCTTAATTGATTGTCACCCCTATTTGATTTTTGTTTTTGTTTTAGACAAAAAGGGGGAGAACATTTTTTATTAACCTTTTTGTTGATTCATTGTTTCGAACAAAAAAAGGGGGAAGAAAAATTTATTGATTTAGTTTTGCTTTTACCCCTTTATTGATGATTGTTTCTTTGTATTAAAAAGGGGAGAAAATTTTATTTTGTTTTGATTGTTTACCCCTTTGTTGATGATTGACAAAAAGGGGGAGAAAGATTTTGAGTTTGTTTGTGTTTTATATATGCATATTTATGTTTTGCATATATTAAGTTTAATTTAGTTTAATTTTTAATTGGTATCTAGAGCATGTTTTGTTTTTTGAACATTTCATTGGTATCTAAAGCCTTTTTATTGTTTATGCATATCTATGCATTCATGTTTAAGAGCATTCATTGCATATTTACTGTTTATTTGTTTATGCATGAGATAAGGGGGAGCTTCGTTGAAGCTTAACTTTAATCCATGCATATATAACTCCATGAGTTTTGTCATCATCAAAATAGGGGAGATTGTTGGCCCGGAGGCCTTCCTCTCTAGTTTTGATGATGATTAACTCATGTAGTTATGTTTACTAATAATCTTGGGATTTTAGTTTCAGATCATTAAACAAGATATTAGTTAGTGATTGCTTCAAAAGAAAGAGTTTGGAAGCCTTCACTTGGTGATTCCCGTGCCCGAGCATCAAGATCATACATTTGCACTTGGTGGATCACATTTGGGATCGAGTCGGCTTGAAGATGAAGATCATCAAGAAGACTTAGGTATCCATAGTTTAGTTTAGTGTGTTTTAGATCCATGTGTAAAGATAAGAATAGTTGATATGCTCAAGTGCACAATACACATACACGTTTTGGTTTTGATATTGGTTTTCATGAATAGATTGATCAAAACAAGTTTAAATGGTTTATATATATAGTAGATGTATTCTAATTATACATGCATGCTTAAACTTCCTATACAAACTTATTTTGACTTTCCTATTCATGTATTGAAAAATCCAAGTTTGATAAAATACAAGTTTTGGTTTTTGGTAAAAATGTTAAAACACAAAAATAGTTTCATATGCTTGATATTTGAGCTAAACTTTTTATCACATATTTATGTATCAATGCAAAATGATAAAACTATTTTGGGTATTTTTACAAGACTTAAAAGAATTTTTAGAAATATTTTAACATGTTTTTCTGACCCAGTTTCTGACCCAGAACTGTGCTGACAGGCTATGCCGGTCGACCGGGCGGTCGACCGACGTGCACAGACCTGTGCACGTCTGCTGGCACAGTGGGCCGGTCGGCCGACCGGATCAGAGAGCCTTGCTCTTTGTATCTGGGCGGTCGGCCGGTCGGCCGACCGGAGCAGAGAAGTCTGCTCTCTGTATCTGGGCGGTCGGCCGGACGGTTGACCAGATTGCCCCAACGGTCATATTTCTGACTATTGGCGGTCGGCCGGCCGGCCGACCGCAAGCATGTCAGGCTGCCAGATCAGCCTAACGGCTAGTTTTCTGTTTGGGCTATATATACCCCATCTCTTTGGGGATTTTGACAAGAAAAATTTCAGAGTTTCTCCAGTGTTTAAAACAAGTTTTCAAAAGTGTTTTTGGGATTTAAACTTCAAAATTAGTTTTTGTGTTTTAGGGTTTGGGAAAATCAAAGAAAATAGAAATTTGGGAGATTTGTTTTGTTCTTCAATTCTATCATTTACAAAGAGTTTTCCCAAGTGTTTTCTTTGAGTTTTTGTTTTCCAAACACCTAGTTTTTTCACTTGAGCTATATCATTCTATCCTAATCTATTAGGATCTTTTGTTTGTGGGAAAAGAGATAGTTTGTGGTCTTTGTAACCACTTGTTATAAAAACCCTTGCCTTTGATTGGGTTGCTCCCTCTTTGGTAGAGGTTGAGATTGTGGTTTACTCCCTCTAGTGAGAGGTAGAGTTGGTGTTTGTAACCCTCTTCGGTAGAGGTGTTGGTTGTTGTTTGGCTACGGGCCTACCCCTCGGTTGTGAGGCGGTGTTTGAGAGAGGAGTTCAGTACTCCCTTTGTTGTAACTAATCCTCCTCGGTGGAGGTTCCCTCGGTGGGAGATAGTGGATTGGAAATCCTTCACGCTGGTGAAGGCGGGGATATAGAGCTAGGGGCTCAACCTCGAAACATATCTTGTTGTTAGCGTTTGATCTATTGTCTCCTAACTCTCTCTCTCTTTTATTTGTGCATTGCATTATTCATATTGCCATATCATTCATACTTGTGTTGTGCCTTGCATTGTTTCATATTGCTATATCATTTATATGCTTGGTTTGCTTGAGTGTGCCTCACTTATACTTAACCACAAGAGCTTCATATGGCACCTCGACCCATATCTAGGGGAATCAAGAGGAGTTAGTCCAGAGCCCTTCACGGGGAATTCGGCTACACTTGTTGGTTGTATTAAGTGTGTTTGCAATATTTGTTTAAGCTTCCGCATTTAGCGCACTTAGTTTCTAGATTAGCACTTACACTTATTTACCCCCCCTCTAGGTGTTTTTCAGTACCATGTCGACTCCATCGGGCTCAACCAGTGTGGTTACCTAGATATCCCCTGCCCAATGGATCAAGCCATCCGTAGTTCATCTAAACGTGCTCCACCGAGCTCAAGCAACTGAAATGATATGGAGCAATTCTTTGCAATGTGCAAACTTTACTCTCGGAACAATCTTGGTAAGCATATCAAAGGGATGCGCTTTCGTGTGAATCTTTTGTAACTCGATGTCACTCTCATCAAGAATCTCCCGGACAAAGTGAAACTTGATGTCAATATGCTTCGTCCTTACTTGATACATCTAGTTCTTTACCAAATAGATACCATTCATGCTATCATAGTTGATCTTCAATAGATCCTGATCAATCCCCAAGTCATCGAGCAACTCTTGAAGCCAAATTGTCTCCTTCATAGCATCCATCATGGCCATATGTCGGCCTCCGTAGTAGACAATGCAATAGTAGACTGTAGATTTAGAGCGGCAGCTGACCGGTGCTTAGGATAATGTAAACACATATCCCGTTGTAGACTGACCTTTGTGGAGGTCTCTAGTGTAGTCGGAATGAACATATTTGATACACTTCTGCTTATTTGTAAAATCTTCTTGAATACCAAACGAATATCTATGGTACCTTTGATGTACCATAGAATCCACTTTACTACCTCCCAATGGACCCTGCCAAGATCGTGCATGTATCTGCTTACCATTGATACAGCTTAACACTTGAAATAAGGGGCCAATGGTGTACTTACAGATTTCATATCGTTGTTGATGTTGAATTTATGAAATACCTTCTTCAAATACCCTTCTTGCGTCACGCTAACCTTTCCACCTTTTCGGTCTCGCTCAACCTTCATGCCTAGACCTTGTTTGCTTCACCAAGATCTTTCATTTCGAATTCTGAAGACAAGTCCTTCTTCAGTTTGTTAATTGCAGATCTGCTTTCAGAAGCAATAAGCATATCGTCCACATACAGTAGTAGATAGATGTACTCTCCACTTGGTAGCTTATTGTAATATATATATTGGTCTTTATGGCTTCGTGTATACTTCTTGTCTCTTATGAAACTGTCAAAACGCTTGTTGGTGGTTGCTTTAATCCATAAAGCGATTTCTTCAGCTTGCATATCATATTCTCCTTTCTTACAGTTTTGAGTCCCGTCGGCTAAGACATGTAGATCTTCTCTTTCGGCTGTCTAAAAATCACTGAAGACAAGTCATCAAAAAGCAGAGTCCAAACTCCAGACGCAAGGCTAATTATCGCCACTAGCGTGGCGCAAGACGCGAGGATTGAAACTCGTGTATCAACATCACTGCAATGACCAAGACGCAGAGCATGAAAGCCGCATCTCAGCATCACTGCAATACCAAGACGCAGAGCCCAAAGCCCGCGTCTCACGTGAAGCTTGACGTAGAATTTGAAGCTCGTGTTTCTCAAGCATCACCTCAATGGAAAAACGTGAGGCTCAAAGCCCGCGTCTCGGTTATAACTGCCCTCATTACTGGGTCAATTACTGCCCACGTAATGAGGGAGTTAACCCCATTATGGAGTATTTTTAGGGGACACTTTTACCCCCTAAAACCTCTATAAATAGCCTAGTTTGCTATGGAAGAAGGGCCGCGAGAAAGGAAAAAAAAAAGATATGGTCAGAGTAACTTCGGTTGTAAGCTGTAGAAGGGCCAAGATCTCTAGCAAAAAGAAAAAGAGAGTTCAACTCTTCTAACAACTTACTGCGTACAAGTTTGTTTTTATCTACGGTCTCTTTGAGATTCTTGTTGGACAGAAGCTGTGTTACTTCGTCCACTGTCCAAAGAGAAGATTCCCAAGAGGTCTTGACGTTCACCCGGTCAACGAAAAACAAGATTCACTTTCCATCGCCACATCAAGAACCCAGCATTAAATAAAGAGGAGATTTGAGCTTAAATATCTTCCCTCTCTTGTAACCGGATTATTGATCTATTGTAACTTTCTTTACAATCAAATAAAGAATTTACAAACGCCCCTTCAATTTTCCCACCATACAAGAGATGGCGACTCTGCTGAGGACCACTTTCTCTATCGATGAGCAAGTCGTGGCACAAGGTGACATCACCTACATGGGAAAAATGGTCGAATCACTTATTATAGAGTTCAACCAGGTAAAGTATGAAGAGTTCCTCTCTTCGGTTCCAAGAGCCCTAGGGCGCGACAGTACCGCAAGGTCTCCTTGGAGACCCGATCTCAAGTCCGCTCTGAGATCCCTTCAGATGTAATGGACAAGAAGAGTGCCAAGGCTAACCACATCACACGTAACACCTGCGTCAACGTCTCCCACGAGACCCGCGAGATTAGCGTTGCTGATATTCAGCTCGTTCATGCCCGTCCTCTTTCTCAGTTCCAGATTACCGGGGGTTTCTAGCAACCTGTACGGCGTAACCAGAACGCTAAACGTCGACAGAGACGACGCGCGCGTCAACTACAGGCACAAGAAGCTGTAACAACTATCTGTCCAGCAGATATAGAACTTGAGGTTCAAGCGCGCGTCTATTCTGAATTGTGTCAAAAACACGAAGTCTGCGTATGGAGACCAAAACGTGAAGCCCAACAGGCTTGCGTTTCTGAGACTTTATTTCCCAAACGCGATGTTCAGCAACACGAGGGTTATGCTTCTTCTCAGAGACACAAGACCCACGTCTCTACAACCAGACTCGGAATTGAGAAAGCCCGCGTGTCTCAACCGTCGCTAACCAAACGCGACAATCAACAATGTGAGGTCCGCATATATGCTTAGCAGGGGCATGAGACCCACGTTTCAAAGAGAAAACGTGAGAGCTGCGTCTGTTCTACACAACGTGAGCTCCACGTTTCTAAACCCTGCGTGATTCTCGACGTAAGCATGGCTCTCAGAAGCTGAAAAGCCCTCGACAAACGGAGGTCAATCTCTTTAATCCCCCTCCGATGGATCTAAGAGATTATTTGACAAAGAAAATGAGTGCTAATCGGATCACTCCGTCTTATTGCTGTGAACGGCTCATCACAGCAATGCTCTCTGAATGCCGTTGTAGCTCACATGCAAGAGTCGGTGTTCAGACGATTGGCCTCGACCTCCCAGTCAGCCAAGAGGTATCGCTTTCACAGAAGGGAAGCCTTCTCTAACATGGAGTACCCTGAAATCACTGCAATGGCAAGCAGAAGTAGGAAAAATAACCGGCGGTCAGCTTCGACGAGTCTGACACGGAACCAAAAGGAGTGTACTGGCATACTCGCACTCGGACTGATGCAGTCGCCACGATTAACTATAGTGCCCTAGCTCGGGGCATTGAAGTAAGTGAATCACACTCCGCCATTACAGAATTGCAGGTTTCGAACTCTTCCATAGAGAAGGAAGCCTTTGCGTACATGACAAATACTCCCGAGGAGACGGCCAGGCGCTTTGAACAACAAGCGCAGGTTTAGAGGAAACAATTCGATATGATTCATGCTCAACAAGAATTTATCGATACCCTCAAGTAGATGCTTGCAAAATTGCTTAAAGACAAGAGGAAGTCAACTGACAAAGCTTCTTTTAAGAAGTCTAAAGGCAAACAGAAAGAAGGAGAAAACTCATCTTCTGTACATATCGAGGAGAAGGAGCAATCTAATTCAGAGTCGTCTAAATCCTCGTCTAAAGAGGAAGGCAACCCGGAGAATGGGGGTATTCATTCTAAAAGAATGAGTCAATTGGAGCAGCGTCTGGAAGCCCTTACCAACCGGAAAGGCCTCCAAGAAGCAGGAGTGGTCCGGCCATATTCGGCCGAGTGGGACCTTGTTCCGTACCCTCCTAAGTTCAAAGCTCCGACCTTACAGGCTTTTGATGGCAAAGGGTTTCCGAATCAACACATCTACTACTTCAAGTCGCAGACAGGAAATGTACTAGATAATGATGCCATCTTGGCACGTTTGTTCATCGGCACTCTAAAAGGGCTTGCCTTTGAATGATTCATGAAACTCCCAGAAGGCTCCATAAAAAACTGGGGTGATTTGAAAAAGCTCTTCCTGACACGCTTCTTTGAAGACGACTCGAAAATTACAATGCCCGCTCTCCTGGCAACAAAGCACCGAAGGGGAGAGTCAGTCAAAACATTTGTGGAAAGATTTCAGAATATGGCGCTCCAATGTCCTAGCAGAATGACCCAGGCCACCCTAGTAGAAACATGCCGCCACAATCTACAAACTTCTCTCCTAGCCTAGATAGGGGTTGCTGAAAGCCGCACCTGGAAGCAATAGGTCCAATAAGGTGAATAGGCTGAAGAAATTATCACAAGGGTTAGGGTAGAAGAAAACAAGCCCCGACCCGAAAAGTCTACAAGGCGCGCGCCAGAAATATCTTTTCCATCAAAAAGAAAGGATATATTGGCGATAGAGATAAAATCCCCTGTCAAACTTCAGCCGGCCAGGGGAGGTAGTTCTTCAAGTCAGCCACGCGCCAGCAAGTAGATTCCTTCAAAGACGAGCATGTCGATTCGTTGTTCAAGTTACTCAACAAGAGCAATAGATTGAAGCTTTCCGAAGCTAGACGTCCTGAGGAAGTCGGCAAGTCCGACAATCCTAACTACTGCCTGTATCATAGGATGCTAGGGCACCCCACTAAGAGCTGTTATGGCTTCAAAGATATTCTTCAAGTTTTGATCAATGCAGAAGTGCTAAAGCTCGGTCCAGAGCAAAAAAAAGTGACGGCTAATATGACATTATTTCTTCAGTTTAAAAAAAAAGTCTCCAACACCGTCCGGAGTAGTTCCCATCCCGAAAGGAGAACTAAGAATGATCAATACGGACCCACATCATCAGCAAGAGAAAGGTTTTGTACCTATCCCTATACCTCAGGGAGAAATTTTGTGGGTTCATCCCGACCTTGTAGATGGCCAACAGTGGACTACTGTAACCAATAGAAAGCCAAAGGCAAGGCGAAAGCTTCGTCCTACAATGTGGTGTGCGCTTCTTCCCGGGAAGCAAAAACCGATGTTCCCTCACTAACCGATTCGGAAGAGGAAACAATCATCCTTGCCTTAGAACTCAATAAACCGCTCGTGACAGAAACCCGCTCGGATCAGTTGTATTTAAAAAAGTACGACGAGATAGTGGCAAGCCCACCTAAACCTACTGCAGAGTCAGCGAAGCCCTCCGCGAAGCAACTGGTGGAGAAGCAGAAAGAGCTTCAGTTTTCCAAGGTTCTCCCAAAGGACAGCACAGAAGGATCCAGAACACCTTACCACTTTAACGTTCTGACTCAATTGGCCAATATCCCAGCCAGAATCACCCTTTACGAGCTCCTGAGACTATCAAAGTCAACAAGAGAAGCACTAAGAGAAACCCTAGCTGATGCTGAGGTCTTCATGGCCCAGATCCTGGCTGGACCACAGGAAGAAGATGTAGAGGATAGCCTCCATGCCTCCCAAAATGCCCCTACATTACCTTCACGTCAGACGACATGCAGGTTAAGGGGAAACATGATCGGCCCTTGTACTTCACAGGGTACATTGGATCGTCTGAAGTGAGCCGTATTCAGGTAGATCTAAGATCTGCGTTGAGCATCATGCCTCGCCGGGTCATGCAGCACTTAGGGATCCCCACCCATCGATTGAGCGCTACCCAAACTACCATCTATGGTTTCAACGCCAACGGTACGCGCCCCATGGGAAGATCAAGTTCAAATATCAGATCGGGGACCTAAGATCTGAAGTGACGTGCTATGTAATCGATGCCGACACTTCGTACAATCTGCTGCTCGGATGACCGTGAATTCATCGTAATTCCATCGTCCCCTCCACTCTCCATCAAGTCATGAAGTACATCGACGGAAGCGGGAAAGTCCGAACGTTGATTGCCGAAAGGCATCCATTCAAAGGGGTAAAGAACTATTTCACAGACTCCCTCCTGTACCAAGACTCTCTGGAGACGAACGAGAATCCACAACCAGAGGAACCAGACTCTGGTAATGAAGCTGACACTAAGCCAGAGGCGGAAGAAGAGTGCATGTGAGAATTAAATCCACTTGAAACGAGCATTAATAAACTCGATGTTAATAACACCGCCGATGATGTAGGAGAGTGGTATATTAATGAAGAGTTGAATTTGGCTTACTCTTCTGTGTTTACTTCTGATTCAGTGCCATCAGACACTAGTACTGAGGTGGATAATGATCCCTGGTCGGCAATGGATGCTTTGACATCATTGCATGTACCAATGAACTCATCCCTCAAAATGTACCAACATGTCGGTGATGCGCAAGAATCAGAATTTATGATTCCAGCAAGACGCAAAGGCCAAAAACTAATTCTTTTCGGAAGAATTAAGTCCGAATTGATGTTTCACGAAGACTCAGGAAGCGAGAACGAATCTCCTCAGTTCTCTCATTATGAGCCAAATGTACTCAAAATGATAGAGAGCATGGGGTATGATCTAACTAATGGTCCTGGTTTGAACTTCGAAAAAGGAAGAAGAACACTACTTCGATCTTTCGTTGCAAAAGGGAAGACCCCTGACAATTACCATCGAACTCGCAGGCGTCTGGGCTATGTGTTAACTCCAGTTCCGTCAGCCTCTGAGTCTGAAGAGTCATTATACTATAATTACTCATCGGGCAAGTCATCGTGGGAGTCGGATGTTAATGTCGGCGACATCTTCAGGGAACTTTCAGTAAACATGGTTTCAACAAGCCACCTGGAAGACGGAGATGAAGAAATGATCCTGTCGGATACAGATCCTTGGATCAAACACCTAAACACTCTCTGGGATGTTCGTTTCAAACAACGTGAACCGCCCACGGAAGATAAGGTCATCCAGATCAATCTAGGAGATGAGGCTAATCCAAAGCCCATCTTTATAAGCGAAAGCATATCACCCTCCGAGAAAGAAGATATAATATCTCTTGTACGACAACATATAGATGTTTTCGCTTGGAATTACGAGGACATGCCTGGGCTTGATCCTCTACTGGCTATGCATCGCCTTAACATTAATTCAGACGTGAAGCCAGTCAAACAGCAGCAGTGACAGTTCCGTCCAGAGATAATGGAAGCAATCCAGTCAGAAGTTAAAAAGTATATAGACTCTGGCTTCATTAGGGAGGAGGAACACCCCGATTGGGTAGCCAATATGGTCCCTGCTACCAAGAAAAACGAGATGATCCGAACTTGCATCAATTTTTGCGATCTAAATTAGGCATGTCCTAAAGACGAATTCCCTCTCCCAATCACAGATGTCATGATCGACAATACGTGTGATTTTGAACGAATGTCCTTTATGGATGGATTCTCAGGGTATAATCAAATCAAGATGTACCCTGATGACGAAAAGCATACATCTTTCAGGACACCACTGGGGGTATATTGCTATATTGTCATGCCCTTTGGACTGAAGAATGCGGGGGCAACGTATCTGAGAGCTATGCATGCAATTTTTCATGAACACATGCGTAAAATAGTAGAATGCTACATCGACGACATTATAGTGAAAAGCCACACCAAAGGTGATCACATAGCAGACCTGAAGACAGTTTTTGAAATTATGCGAGCACATCAGTTAAAGATGAACCCCACTAAATCTTTCCTGGGGGCAGCGAGCGGTAAATTTTTAGGATTTGTGGTGACATCCAAAGGAATTCACTTGGATCCAGAAAAAGTCCCGCTGTCCAGGAGATGCAACCTCCAAGGAATCTCAGAGAGCTTAGAGGATTGCAAGGACGACTAGCATACGTCCGGAGGTTTATCTTAAATCTCTTCGGGAAATACCAACCCTTCACCAAATTAATGAAGACTGGCATCTCATTCATTTTGGACGATGCTTGCCAACAAGCGTTCGAGGAAATCAAACGATACCTCACGCAATCACCGTCCTCATAGCCCGGTTTCAGGAAAACTTTTCCTGCTATATGTTCGAGCGATGGATCATTCCTTAGGAGCTTTACTAGTCCAGAACAATTATCAGGGACACGAGCAAGCAATCTACTATCTGAGTAGAACCATGATCGGAGTCGAACATCGGTATAACCTGATCGAAAAGGAATGTTTGGCGTTGGTGTTCGCCGTCCAGAAAATACGAAACTACTTGGTGGGCCAGACCATAAATGTCATATCAAAAGTCAACCCTTTGAGGTTGCTCATGACGAAGCCATCGTCACTAAATGGTCGATTGGCAAAATCGGCCATATTGCTCTCTCAATATGAAATGCACTTTCTACCAAAAAAAACCGTGAAGGGACAAGCGGTGGTAGATTTCCTGGCTGAACATCAAGATCCGAGAATGACCGAACTTTACGAGGATCTTCCAGACGAGGTCGCTGAAGTTTGTCAGACACAGACGTCTTTCAAAGGACAGATATGGCAGCTCTTCTTCGATGGTGCATCCAGGACGGGCCCACGAGGGCATGACGTAACAGGAGTAGGGATAGTACTGATCTCCCCACAGAACTCCCCACAGAACTACGTAATCCCTCGTGCATTCTCATTAACCGAACCATGTTCCAATAATGTAGCAGAATACAATGCCTTCTTAATTGGAATGCAAATCGCCGATGAGATTGGCATTAAAAATCTTGAAGCATACGGTGATTCTTAACTCATCGTTAACCAAGTTCGCGGGGAGTACGAAGTCAAACATGAAGACTTAGCACCCTATTATAATGCAATTATTCACATGGCCGAGTAATTCAAAAACTTTTTCATCGATTATGTGCCTCGCTAGCAAAATGCACATGCAGATGCACTAGCATCTCTCGCTTCTTCTTTAGCTCTTCCAGCGGGAGTAGTAGAGAAAATACTCGTCTATAATCATGACTTGTACTGACCAAGATTCGCTTTTGAAGTTACCAAAAGCCGAGTCAAAGAAGCTTTAGAGACTGTAACAGGTCCAAAACTCAGGGATTGACGATTCTTGTACATCGACTATGCACTGTACGACATTCTTCCTGATGATCCCAAAGAGGCGGCTGCCATTAGAAGGAAAGCCCCCAAATTTTACTACAATGCGATCACGCGAACGCTGTATCGGCGATCGCATGATGGGATCCTCCTCTGCGGCCTGTCACAAAAGGAGGCACAGGAAGTACTAAAAGAAGCGCATGACGGCTTGTATGGAGCTCATCAACCTGAATCGAAGCTTGGAGATCGACTCCGAAGACTGGGATATTATTGGCCTAAAATGATCCCTGACGCCGTCACTTATGCTAAACGATGTCACGCATGTTAGGTCCATGGTGATTTCATCCATCAATCATCAGGATATCTTCGCTCTACAACCTCAACCTGGCCATTTGAGATGTGGGGAATGGACATGGTCGGTCCTATCAGCCCACCTTCATCAAAAGGACATCGATTCAGACTATTTCTCTAAATGGGCTGAAGCTATTCTCTTGAGGGAGGTAAAAGCATTTGACGTGGTCAAATTCGTTAAACATCACGTCATTTATCGCTTTGGTGTACCACGACAGATTGTTCATGATAATGGGTCCCAGTTCGTCAGCCAGACTTTTCAGAGGTTCTGCAACAAGTTTAGAATCCAGAGTGTGTCCTCAACGGTATACTACCCAGCTGCTAACGGTCTCACAGAAGCTTTCAACAAGACTATTGAAAAACTTCTCAAGAAATTCGTCTCGAAAAGCCAATGTGACTAGGACGACAAGTTAGGTGAATGCTTATGGGCCCATCATACGACGGTTCGAACCCCGACGAAGGCTAAACCTTTCTCCTTGGTATATGAGTGTGAAGCTGTACTCCTATTAGAAATCCAAATCCCATCTCTACGTGTCGCCTTGACAGCAGAGATGATAAATGAGGAGAAGCATCGACTGCGACTCTAGGGCTGGAAGCTTTGGACAATAAACGTCTACAAGCTCAACAGCAAATCGAGCTCTATCAAGCTCGAATTACATGAGCCTTCAACAAGTAAGTCAAGGAGTGAACTTTCAAGAAAGACGACATTGTCTTTACTGTTAGAAGACCTATGGTGATGACGCATAAAGAAAAATTTCAGCCTAAATGGGAAGGACCATTTGTAGTAGAGTTGGTCTACTCAAATGGAGCAAATCGCCTTATAATCTCAGACGGTGATACGCTCATGATGCCAATTAATGGCAAATTCTTGAAGAAATACTATCCTTGATAGCACTCTTCTCATGATCAGGTTAATACTACACTTCTGATCGAAACTCCAGATCCAAGATGAATGCCAAAGAGAAGATTTCTTCCTCCACTGGATCACATCACGGTCAATCAGCGTCAAGCTAATCAAGCGCTGGTTACATCATGATGCATAATGTAAAATTTGAAGAAGAAATAAAATGCAAAACTTCGGTTTTAGTTTAGTTACTCTTCTACTGACATCCAACGCCTCCGACGGCTAAGAATAGAGGAAAATGTTGGCTTTTAAGTCCAACATAAGTCTTTGACAACTTATCATGCTGAGTGGAATAGCATGGCTAGCCAAACTCAAAGGTGGTTGGTAAAGACCTATCAAATCCGTTGATAGCTGAGGGATTGCTAAAAATCGTAAGGGACTTAGTCCCATCCTCTCCTCCAAAATCTTCTACCAATTCTCACCCACAGAATGGTAGGGCCACAAAAATACCTGTGTTCATCTCCCTAATGAAATGAACTAGGATTTGTCAAGTTAATATTAAATCTCTGACAAACCAGATTTTTCAATCCCTAATGAATTCAGTCAAGTTAATATTAAACCTCTAACAACAAAACTTATTAGAAATCCTCGCTATTATGTTATTACTAACCTCTAACGGCAAATTTTTCATGTCTCAGGAAATCAACGATTGTCACGTTTATATTAAACCTCTGACAGTTCATTTTACTTTCCACCCAAAATCTCCTACCAATTCTCTTCCATATAGTGGTAGGTCCATAAATACAATCATTGCTATGTTAACACTACACCTCTGACAATGAAAATTTTAATACTCCCCAACGAGTATAAACTTCACTTATCTCTCCTCTACATGGAGTCACAAGTCCTCAAAATTGCTCCTATCGTAAACTAATTCTTGTCAAGTTAAAATTACACCTCTGACATTCTAGATTCCACTTGTCAATTCTCATCAATAGAATGACAAGTCCTCAAAATTGCTCCTATCGCAAATCAATTCTTGTCAAGTTCAAAGTTACACCTCTGACAAATTACTGTTAAGTTTAAAACCATATCTCTAACAGTGATTAAGTTACTGCCAAGTTCAATATTAAATCTCTGACAATCACTTTCCTCAGGCTTCCATATCGAAGTTGAGATTAGCGATGCTAAGTTTAACACCACACCTCTAGTGTCTAGTTCATTGCTAAGTTCAACAATACACCTATGACAATGACTTTCCCTCGAACTTCCCTAACGATATCGAAGTTGAGATGATTAATGCCAAGTTCAAAATTACACCTCTAGCATTATCTTCACTGTCAAGTTTAACATTACACTTATGACAGTGATATTTTCAGTCTTCCCAAATGAAGCTGAAATTCTCGCTGAGTCAAGTTAATATCACACTCTGACCCACATTCCTGTCAAGTTAATATCACACCTCTGACCCACATTCCTGTCAAGTTAATATCACACCTCTGACAGTAATCTAAAATTCCTGAAATGGAATTTTTCCCAACTTTGACTTGTTAAATTAATTATTGCATTTTTTTAGCAAGTCAAGAGTTTCTACTTCTATGTGTCTGAATTTCAATGCAAAAAAAAAAGGAATTCAAGACATATCAAAAGACAAGAAAAAGTGTCACTTTTATTTATACTCAAACATATGAAAGTGATACAAGACGCTCTCTTATACAATAAGATTGAGTGTTACAATAAAGGAGTACAAAGAAGTCCCTCTCTCTCCGCGAAAGGTTACACTCACTCCTCAAGATAGCTACACTGCTCAAAATATAAGATGTTTGAAAGAGCTCCGAAGAAAGATTTTTCTCTTCTTCCACTGAATCATGTCGCAGTTGACCAGTGTTGAGACGACCGAGTGCTGACTACATCATGATGCATGATGTAAACATTGAAGAAGCTCATCACTAACTGAGAGTAATGGTGTTTCTCGAGGTTGAAATGCAGAAGAACATTCTGATTCCACCTGACCAACTGGTGTGGGCTGTAATCCTTCGCTTATGGCAGATTTTGTCACCAGAAAGCTGGATCTTCCTTAATCAAAATTGACAAAGGGAGGATCTAAGACCTTACTGGTGACATCCTCTTTCTTGTGGCCTCCAAGGATACCATACCCACCACCATACCCACTGTAACCATGATAAACCCGGGGCAGTGCTGGTGCGTCATGTTTAATAAGGCCTTGGCGGATATCTCAAGAGCTCGAACAAGCTGGCTGGTCGAAATATTCTCCCATGAGCCCAGCGAAGATGCGGAAGACTGACTGAGGCTGCCATAGCCTACAAGAAGTAAAAAACCAAAAGGTTAAAATTCTGTTAAGACAGAAACAAAAAAAAGCTGAAGGGCAGACGCGAGACTAAAGTTGTGAACTTCAGACGCGAAGTTGGCTAGTGAAGATCTGAACGCAGTCTGGTGTTAGACCTGCGTCCAAGATAAAAGACGCGAGGTAACCCAGACGCAGAGTTCGCCACAACCACGTTTGAGATACATGGGTTGCCACAGTCAAGTCCATAGGTCTTAAAAGAATTAGAATTTAAGTCAAGAACCTCAAACGCGAGCTTTATGTACAAAACTCATGTTTCAAGATCTAAGTACAGAATTTGTCACACTCCATTCAAAGGACTTATGACTTAGAATTGAAAGTCAGCCAGCGCACGCTTCATCAAGAAGTCTAAAAGACGCAACTACCGAACACGGGTGCTTCATCAATCAGACTTCAAGAGGAAATCAAGAGATCGAATTTCTTCAATGGACAGGAAAACAGAAACTCAGTGAGACTGAGTATTTCATGGCGACAAATGATTCCAACCCGAGGAAGAATTCTCTAAAAGTTAAACTTTATTCATCAAGGCGCGGCCGTAAAAGCACTCAAGGTGATACTTTTTGATCTTAAAATCACTTGACAGTGATAATCTTTGGAAAAGATGTAAAGGAAAGCATGAAAGCTTTGAGTTCTTACTGTTCATTGGAACACATCCCCTTGAAGGAAAGATAGACAAATCAAGATGAAGACCCTCAGAGCGCATGCTCTCAAAGGGAACTAGTCTAAATAATGTACTGTTAAGTGGGTGAGGCCTATTTATAGGCAAGCCATAAGGCTTACAATTATTGGCATAAAAATCAAAGCCATCAGCCTTAATTCCAGCATGAACATCAAGTCCAATAAGGAGCTGACGCGTGGATTGTCGCTTCAGGAAACATCGAAGGGCACAAGTCCTCAATCGTCAACGCCGACTTGATATTAAAAGATCCAACAAGATCTTTAAGATCGGCTGCATGTAACGCTTAGGAAGCGGCGTCAGGCGCAGATTCAAAGGTCGTGTCCTCAAGTCCGCGACCTTTCATAAACCCGAGGGATGCGTTCCTTTCATTCCTACTGAAGAATCCACAACCGCGTCTCCTGAAGTGGTCCAGGCCGCTTCCTCAGCGAGTTGGGTCTACCTTCCATGACTATTCAGGGATTGCGTCTTGAGTTCACACCCATTCACAAGACTTGAAGGCTGCATCCTGAACCTGAAGGCCGTGTCTCCTTTATCAAGAACGCAGCTGCGTGCTTCAAGGTTGCGCCCTCTCAAGGGACCAGAGTCGCGTCTCTATTGAGTCAGAGCCGCGTCCCTACCAACCGGCTGAAGACCCGCGCGTCATTCTTGAGGGGCCTAAAACTGCGTCTCCACTGTAAATGAAAGCCGCGTCTCAATCATGAACTTAATATAGCCTGAGTTTGTGCCCTCTCAAGAGACCAGAGTCGCGTCTCTATTAAGTCAAAGCCACATCCCCACCAACCAGTTGAGACCCGTGCGTCATTCTTGAGGAACCTAAAACTGCGTCTCCATTGCAAATGAGAGTCGCGTCTCGCTCAAGAACTCAGTACAATCTTAGTTTATTATTCATGGTCGTACCCTATCAAAACGACTAAGGACTGCGTTTCCACAAACAGTCAAGGAGTACGACTATGAAAACTGAGTTCATCCAGGCAGCAGAAGAGTCTAAAAATATAAAGACAAGACAAAATTTAAGAACTTTTATTATTTGACTCAAAAATGATAAAAGAAACACAAACACTCTTATTCGACAGATAGAGTGTTACAAAAAATAGGACGATACAAAAAAGGAGAAGAAGGCTAATAATCCTGCTTTGCCAAAGAACGGATTTGTTCCCGGAGATGATGCATCTCATGCTGACGTGCCCTTTCAGCTTCCACCAAAGCTTGAACCCGCAACTCTTCCTCGGACAAAAATCTCTTCGTAGCCAGTTGCGCCTGAAGAGACTCCAACCTGGAGGAATGAGCAGTAAGTTTTTTTAGAACCTGCGTCTTGGCAGCCTCCAGCTCTTCCAGCCTTTTTCTAGCAACAATAAGTTTCTGCTCATTGGCCTCAATCAAGGCTTGAGCCTTGGCAATAGTATTCCGAGCAGTGGTGATAGCTTGCTCTACACTCTAGATGATGATTTTAGATTCCTTTGAATCGCTAATCAGTCTTTGGTAGTCAGCTTGGAAGTGCTGGAGATGGTGGGCTTTTTTAGCCATTTTCTCCTCTATCTTCTTTCGCTCGTGTTCTTGAGCGGCGAGGAGCTTACTTAGTGTTGATCGAGCCTCTTCCATTGAGCCAGCATTCTCCAAGGTCTTGAGCTCCTTCAGGTGGCTCCCCAGTTGTTCAACCAGCATCAGACACGCCCTAGCCTGCGAAGGACTCCAAGTGTGACTGATGTTCTCGATCTGATTCTCGAGAAGCATCCAGGCAAACTCAAAGGAAGTACCCCCAGAAAGGACCAAGTCAATACATGACCTCATGGAAGCAAAACATTGTCGCACCATTTGACGTGCTAGCTCTTCTATGATGTCACTAGCTGAAGATAACCCTGCTGATGTACTCTCGGACCCCCTTTTCATGACAGAATGAGAGACGGGAACTGGTTCAACTTGTGCAGGGGTGAGGCCGACAACAAGCTCGTCAGACACTGAGATCGTCGCCAATACCTCCAGGACAATTATTATTGTAGAAGCTTCCACAGCAACAGAAGCAACAACAAACTCCACGACACTGGGCTCCCCGACCGAAGTTTGAACTGTGCTATCTTCTGCACCAATACTTGCCGCAGGATCCTCTATTTGAGCTACCCCAGTGCTCTCTGCAAACCACAACATTAAATGTCGGTGGTAATGATAAAAAGGAGAGTATCCAACAGGTCAGTATTCTCTTATCAAGTTGAGGATCTGAAAATGGCAAATGCCTGGATAAGCCACTTAGGGATGAGGGCTCCCCGACCTCTGCGGTTTCACCATCATGAAGCATCCTGGTATCGGGAGCTTCAAGACTCTCCTGCTGGGCCAGCTCCTGAATCATCTCTTCAATATGAGAAGAAGTTATAGCTTCACTACCAGCAGCCAACCCTGCAGAAGAAAGTCAAAAGGAAATGTTAGAACTTATTCCTAACTTGATGGAGAATCAGTTCAGGAGGACAAAGAAAATACCTTCACTATTGGTGATCCTTGCTATCAGCTAAATCATCACAGAGACGTATCACTGTATCTCTTCCTCCGAGATATGCGAGAATTTTCTTGTGTCAGGAAGAGCGGGTTTATCACCAAAATCGACTTCTTCGCCAGAATAATATCCATATTCTTCGGACGATGAAGACGATAGCTCAACACAAGAGGTTTCAGCGATCGAAGCTTTACCACTGAATGCCCCGGTAGTAAGGCTGGGATCGATAACCTGCGAGGTGGGCATCAATACACTGGGAGACCCAGTTTGTTGCACCTCCACCCTTCTCTCATGAACTGAAGAAGGTTTAGGCTGAGTTGAGACTCCCAGAATCTCAACGCCATCCCTCCCCACCAAGTCAACTTCAGGTCGCTCGACCTCTTCAGCCATGATGAGTTCATCTGCGAGCTTTCCCTCCTCTAGGATCACGGGACCCCTACTGCGCAGACTGCAGGATCGAAGGACGGGGACTTCTTCCTCCTCTTCTTCTTCCTCCCCCTGCTCCTCAACACCAGGAGGAACTACCTTGGTCATCGAAGCTTCAGCCTCCGATTCCCTCCTAGCCTTCTTCGGGATAGGCTTAACCTTGGAAGCAGAGCCGTAGGAACGTTTAGCCACAGCCTGCCGACTCTTTCTAGCAGGTTGCCCCTTAGGTGCTACTATCCTTGGCTCCATCCCTGCTTCCCCTCCTGTTTCCCTCTCGGCCGCCCGGTACTCGTACATACCTTGCACACATTTGTTAGACTCCAACTTGGTTTTATAAGATGCCTTGATGCTCTTAATGCAAGAGGTATTTATTCTAAAATCAGGCATCCTACTAGCCAGGGAGTACCAAGTGCAGAAACCGAGGTGGTATGACAATTGGGCGTCTTGTGAGGCAGGCTGAAAATAGCTTTTGTCCTCCAGCTACACTGTAGTACCACGCCCGGGCACCTTCAAATAAATTTCCACTGAAGCAAAGGCCAGCGTTGGGGTTGCCAATATATAATTGATCATAGCCGAACTGTCGAGCAAAACGACTGGGCACGTAAGGCTCGATCGTACATGAATCTCCTTGCTGGAAGATCAGATATCTAGGCCGAATATTATTCAGCCACTAGAAGACTCCCGATGGCAGCCTGTCATCTGGTCCCGCAAGGTCGTCAAACCTATCCCCGTAGGACGCACCAGCAATATCAGGGAAGAAACGATCGAGCTGATAGTTTAAAATGTTCAAAATAGATTTCCGAATAAAGAACATATAGTAGTGAGACCAACTCGAATTCTCCAGCTTCTGCACAAAGGGAACGAAACCTTCGGAGGAAGGCACTGCCGTCATCAGTGAAGGGCAGTGCATAATTTACCAGGCCATCAGGTACGTATATAGAAGCTCGATCCTGAGGTTAGGGGTCTTCACTCTCGGCCTTCCCTCCGAATTGACCACTGGCCTGCCCTCAGAATCTACAATGGCTTCACTTGGCACAGGTTTTTAACCAGAGCTCATAATTCACTGTGAATTCTAGCTACCATCGCTGGAAAGAAAGCGATAGACTTCCCATAGGCAAGTAAGACCGCCAGGTACACCTCATCAGCAACGATTACTTTATGCGACAACGTTGGTGCCACACAACGCTTCAACCATAGCATAAGGAAACCCGCCAATAGAGCCCAGTCAGAAATGGGAATCCGGGCCTAGTGATGAAAACTTTCAAAAATCGTATCGGGTCTGAAAGTATTCTCGTTCGACTCTGTGGTGTAAGAGCTTGTAGAGGCATTGATCCTCTCAGCAATTTCCTCGTTAGTGCAAAGAGCCAGTCTAGTTACTGAGCTATCCTTTTCATTTATGCTGTTGAACAGATGCTTGCCAGGACATCTGATACAGAATTTTAGAACTTTAAGAATAGAATGTAAGTGCTCAATTCTACTGCAATAGCAAGTGGCTATGCGGGTCGTGATCCACAAGGAGGGACTAGCGATGGAAGCTTTTTTAGCAAGCACTCTTTTAGGTTACAAAGAATGGTTAAAATTCATCTTTAAGTTCTTTAAACAAAAATGAAAAAGAGTTATAGTTAAATTAGGAAGAAAGTGATAGATAGAGAAGGTGGTGAAAATGGAAGTGGATATGTACAAAGAAATGAAAAAGAGTGAAAGAAATTTGAAAGATTGTGGTATTGGCAATTTACACTAAAATTAAAAGAAAAGAAAGCCTAAAAGAAAAATTTACCTGCTTTGGTTGATAACTTATCTGAAACCCTTGCATGTTTTACCTTACTTCGGAGGCGATCAACGCATAACCCATAAGATCGAGCTTAGTCCCCATTCGCATTACATCATCAAGATGAATAAGAATGTAATGATACGGAATCTTGAGGAGGAGAACATCATCATTAAATATCGGTAGCACTCACACAAACTTGGCTATACTGATGCTCTTAGATTCACTTGTATGCTCATCATAACGAAAAGAGGAAAAGTAGAAAGAAGAAGTAGAAAATAAAAGTAAAGACAAACATAAAAAAAAAGTTACCTTTTATTGCTTGCAGAAACGATGGAAGAAAGGAGGTGGGTACATCGATGTCACTCTCAACATAAGCCTCTCTCTCTTACTTACATAAATCTTAGTCTAACCTATGCTTACAAAGAAATAAAAATTACATAAAAAGAAAATAAAAACTTACACTAAAAAGAATGAAAAACTAGCCTAAAATCTCTCTCTGCTTGGTCATCCCCTGTACTCTCTGAAAAACCCACATTTATAGGCAAAACCCAACGTAGGAGAGAGTATGAAGATAGAGGGAGCAAACCTCCCCCTAACTTTCTAACTAAGCCGCAAAAATGTGGCAAAAGCCACATTTCCGCGGCCTTACTGTGGCCAGGTGGCCGAAGCCGAAGGGTGGAGCAGCCAGATCTCGGGATATGACTTTATCTTCAGCTAGATTTTCAGTTTTATCTCCAGAATTATGATGAAACTGCCTTTGATCTTTGGCTTCAACCGATTGATTTGTAGGGATTTGTTTTCACTGGTTTTCAACTGATCTGAACTGACCTGATCTGCCCTGATTTACTGGCTTCGATTAATTCTGATTTAAATTAGAATTTGATGGGCTTTTGGACTCATTTCTCTTCCCTCTCCTTTAGGAATGGGCCTACAAATAAATTAACAATAATTAGAAAAAAGTAGAGTTTATTCTATAATAAGTATGAGAATATGATAATGAATGTGCAATATTAGCGACTGATCAACATCTTCTTGACACCCCTATTCCTCCAGGAGAATATCTGCCTGCAGATGTGGAAGTGGCAAATACTTCCCAGTATGTCTCATACACCTGAGGGTCCTCTTTCCTCAATAGGTGAAGCTCCTCAGAAGTCGGGACGTATTCTTCATAAGGGGCATCTCCCATAACTAGCCACGAAACTTTATATAGCTCATGAAGAGCAAGCCCTATCTCTCCGACTAGGGTAAAAAAATATGCCCGTCAGAGGATTTAATGCTCCAGGATGCCATAAAAGTTGTGGGAACTCTGCGGGAAGCCATACTGTACGGCCCTAACCGAATGATATAGCCCCACCTGTTGCAGCAGAGCTCTGATCTCGACAAGAACAAATCCAACCATTCTACCCCACCATGATTTGTCGGTAGAATGGACCCACCCGAGCGAACGAAAGTCAACGGGAAAATCACCCCTAACTTTCAAAAATTAATTGATGAAGGTGGTGCCAAGCTGAGGGGTTTCTCCTTTTGGATACTCAGGCCTGACTAACTCGGAAAAGAAACCGAAGACATCTTTTCCATGGCCTGCAGAGTATACTTCTTTGGCACCTAATTTGCCGAGAGAAATGCCAGAGACAAATCGAGAAAGATCCCACTCCATCGTACGATGAATGGACATATGTTGAAGATAGGACAAGGAATACATCCTCTCCATATTGGGAAGAAAGAACCTCCTGTCCCCTATCTGATGGAGCCACTTATAATCTCCGTCATGCAAAATCCTATCATCCTCGTCAATGGCGTCACCAAAGAAGAAAGCAGGCTTCCTTAGCGGAGTGCGGGAATCCGTCTCGAACAGCCCGTTAGAGATAATCTTCCGAAGGGTCACCATACTGGCCTTGGAGATCCTCTCCTTTCGCTCCTTTGACTTACCAGTAGTCATAGGAGCAGTCTTCTAAAGTACGAAGGTCAGATTACGATCAGCGCCACCTACGTGCTCAAAGTTGTACTTCTTAAACAAGGGGTTGGAAGAGTATCGCAATGCAAAGAAGACAACACTTAGTCAGAATCTGAAAGAAAATGGCTAGATGTTTGAAATTCAAATGCAGGAATAATTCAGACGGGAAAATCAGCAAAATTACGAGGCCTGCATGGAACCCGCATTTTCAAAATCCATAACTTAGAAATTTTTCTAAGTGTCGGACTCAGACGCGAGAATCACTGAAACTTGCGCCTGATCTTAAAGACACGAGAATATAGGAACTCTGCATCTGAACCTCCCATACTTAGAAAAATTCTGAATATTGAGCTCAAAATGCAGGGCTCAACGAGACCCGCATTCAACAAACAGATACGGACTCAATATTGAGCTCCCATACTTAGAAAAAATTCTGAATATTGAGCTCAAAATGCAGGGCTCAACGCGACCCGCATTCAACAAACAGATACGGACTCAAGTTGATGAAGCAAAGACGCGGAGGTCGTAACCCGCGTCTTGCCTACCAATTCAAGAGCTGCGTCTAAAAATCAAATACGGGCACGAGCCTCGCATTGACAGTTCACATTCAAATGAGACTTAAAAGTTAAGAGAACTTATTTAGCCTCTTCAATGGCAGAAACCAGATCAGATGGTTTTACTACCTGAAATGGGGGCCTCCTGCGTAAAAGGACCGACCATTTGAGTCTCAGGAGCAGCAGCACTTGAGGACGAAGCAACATGCTTGGCTTTTGGTGCCATCACAATCGTGAAAACACAGTTGAAGACGATGAAAATGGAAAAAGTTTTAAGCTTTTCTTAACCCTCGATAAAATTTCAGCGAAGAAGTAGAGTCTAATGATGACTCTTGAAAGACTGTTATCTTTTATAGGCACAGTGATTCACAGAGATACGCGGCGCATGTCTCAAGCTCTAATCCCCGCCTGACGCGTGGCATGCGTCTTAAATGCGATGCGGATTTCGCGCATCAAAGGAAGGATGTCCCCACAACTTCGCTGTGTTGGCCCAAAGGTTACAATCCCCGGGTTATGTGTTTTGATGATAACAAACCATATAAAAGTTATTTGGTACTAATAGAAATTAAAGAATGAATTTCAGGTTGATACAGGTATTGATGGCTCAAGAGTTTTCAAGCATGGGATATTAGGGTTTAGCTCAAAAGTTGTTCAACATCAACTATCAGAGACTCCTGCTTGTAGACTCATATAGTTTGTTTTGTTAAAGAATAGTATATACGTTTGAAGCTCAAATACACACACACAAATTCAATACGTTTGGTTTTTGATTTAACCGATTTTGGATTTCAAGTACATATATCGAGTTTTAGATTTGAACCAGTTTTAGTTCTGCTGATCTGCTTGACACCCTTTTATATTTGTTATCATAACTTTTTATTCTTATATTAAAATAACATGATTTAACTTGAATTTCAAAGCTAACTTTCAGATCAAAATTTATTATTGAATAATAATTTTCAGATTCAAATTTTAAAGATGTCAAATATTTGGTTGAACTCTGTTCTTGTTTTGAAAATAGTTTACAGTTTCTGATTTAACACTTGTCAGTGTTTTATTGATAACTTTCTAATAAAAAATGATATTAAGTTGATTTCAGTTGCATTAAAACGAAGACTTAAAGAGACACAAATTATTCCTATATACCTAATTCTAAATTCGGACGTTTACAGCCTGAAAAATGTGCTCAAAGTTGACCAATCTGCCAGATTTGTAGTAATGGCTAATTTTCTGGAGGCTGATTTTTAACATGTTTTTAAAACGTGTTTAAGTTTAAAAAAATATATATGGTTAGCTGTATTAGAGGATCAATTTCTTTCTCTTTTATTTAGGTAAAAGTTTTCTATGTTTACTCTTCCTAAATCCTGTATAAATGGGTCATTAGGGTAGAGGTTTTCACAACAACAAATTCAAAGATCAAAAGTTTTGAGTTTTCTTGAGAAAGAGCTTTGTTTAAGTTTTGGGTTATTATTTTCAAAAGTTTTCTGAAAGATTTTGGTTCTTAAAATCTCTCTTCGATTTTTATATCACTTACAAAACCTTGAGCTTCAATCTTATATATTATTATCTATGGTTTTTGTAAAGAAAGTTTTCAAGAGAGAGTTTGTGGTCTTTTGATCATCTAGTGATTATTGTATTTGTGGCTCCACTACCTCTGGACTAGAGGAGTATGATTGAGGAGTTAGGAACTCCCTAGTGGTTGTAATCCTTTGTGGAAATTCTAGTGGATCGGAAATCCTTCTGGGTGAAGGCGGGGACGTAGAGCTGGGTGCTCGAACCTCAAAACAAATCTCTGTATTTGCGATTGGTTTACTTGTTTTATTTACTTGCTTTTCATTCATTCTTATATTGTCGATCAATACTCTCACAACAAGATTGCATTGCGCACCTCAAACTCTTATTTAGAGGAATCACGAGGAAGGAGTTCAGAGCCCTTCACGGGGTATTCGGCTTCTAATCTTGCTTTGAGTGATCGTTGCATCATCTCATTTTAAATTTGTGCATTGATTAGCATTATCACCTATTCACCCCCCATCTAGGTGATTTCAATTGGTATCAGAGTTAGGACTCTAGTTTTTGGCTTCACATTCTTAGAGAGATCCTATAAATTGCTAATCACTATTTTCATTCATACACTAGTAAAGATGGCCGATAACATTAAGACCCCTCCCAAATTTGATGGACTCAACTTTCCCATATGGAAAGTTAGGATGAACATTTTTCTACAATCTCTAGGTAGCCTAATTGTGAATTCTTTAACCAAACCATTTAGCAAACCCGAAGGTGAGGACACTTGGTCCGAACTTACCTCCAAGGAATTTGTTGCTAATTCGAAGGCTCAAAATGTCCTACTTTTAACTTTGAATGAGGATGACTTAACACGGGTTATCCATTGTAAATTCACCTTTGAGATTTGGCAACACTTATTGATCACTCATGAGGGAACATCACAAGTCAAGAGAGCTAAAATAGATCTCTTGCGTTCCCCATATGAAAGTTTAAAAATGCAAGAAAATGAATCTATTGATGATATGATTACTAAGTTTACTAAGATCACAAATGCTCTTGCTTCTCTAGGTGATGAAATAAGCAACGACCAAAAGGTGCGTAAGGTGATTCGTGCTCTCCCTTCATCATGGGAAATCAAAGCTACCACCTTGAAGGAATTGAATGACAAAGACGAGATGGAGCTCATAAGTCTTATTGGAAATCTTAAGACTCATGAGATGGAGAAAAAGGTTAGAGAAGAAGCGGTACCTCAAAAGAAAAAGTCTATAGCTTTCAAGTCTTCTTCCACCAACTACGATGATGAAGAAGATGATGAAGAGCTATCTCTTCTTGTGAGAAATGTAAAGAGAATGTACCGCAAGAATAAGCGCAACTATAGAAGGCGATGGGAAGGAAAGGAGGAGAAAAAGATCATATGCTACAACTGTCAGAAACCCGGACACATCATGGCCGATTGTCCAGATTTCAAGAAAAAGATATCCTCCTCCTTGAAGCAAAAGAAGCCAGTTGAATAGAAGGTGTACAAAGCCACTTGGGACTCGGAAAGTGAATCCGAAGATGAAGTCGACACGACAAATGTGTGTTTCATGGCAAACACACCTAAGGTAACTACCCAACCACTTGATGATGAAAGTGAAATAAGTAAAGAATTGTTATTACAAGCTTTCATTGAACTTTCAGAAAGTTTTGATGCTAAAAAGAAAGATTGTTCAAAATTGAAAAAGAAAAATGAAATGCTTAAAAATCAAATTGCTATTTCTTCAAAAGAAAAGGATGAGTTATCTTTTATTCTTATTTCAACACAAAGAGATTTTGATGCCTATAGAGTTGCTTGTAAAGCTAAATATCCTAAAATTGATGAAAATGAGTTTTTCATGTTAAAAACTAGAATAAATGATTTGGGAAATGTTTTAAAAGAATGTTCGTTTAACAATACTAAATTAGAAGAAATGTTTTCAAAGAAGTATATGCATACTCCTCATACTAAACATGATAAAACATCTCATGCCAAAACTCCACATGTTCATCATGCCAACACATCACATGTCAAATCATGCTAAAACACCCCATGCTTACAAATCACATGTTCATAAACCACATGCTCATTATGCTTTTAAATATGGAAGAATTTATAAATGTACTTTTTGTGGCCAGAATGGTCATTTAGCCAAATTTTGTTATGATCATATAAATACTATGAATAATCATGTTTGGGTTCAAAACACTAACGTATTAGGACCCAAGAAAATATGGGTACCAAAATCCATTCCTAGTCTATTTGATGTAGGTGTGGGCTCTCACATGACGTGAGAGTTGTTGGTGTCTTGAGGTGAATGCGTTCCAAGCTAAACGGTGACATTTTTGGATGCATCACTTTCAAGGGGAGTTTGGTGGGAGGACCATCTTGGTTTAGAGACTAAGAGATTACCTTATTGGTTTTGGTAACTGTCTCTAACTCCTCATTTAGTTTATATGCTTTAATATTAGTAATTTTTAGTATGTCATGTTTTAATGATTTTTATGTTAAATGCCATGATAATTAGACTTGTGACATACACGTATAGTGATTGAGATACACTCATGTTTATATAGATCCATATTTTGTGTTCTCACTTTATTTTAACTATTATGTATATCCTTGCTCTAAGACTTGTACATTTAGCCTAATGATCATATTGATTTATATTTTGTTTTATGATTCATGTTTTGATTAAATGTTTAAATGTAACCTTCATTAAAACTTGTGTATATACTTGTACAATTAATGAGCCACAATTGATTCTTATATGTTTGTGCTTAAATGCTCATTTGTACCCATTAGATGTACTAGTATAGCTTAGTTTTGATGATTAGTGCATTTCAACTTGTATTCCCTATTTTGTACATGTTTTTCATGTATATGTTAATTTTAGTTTAAAACTTTAGACATACATGTATACCCTTGAGTCATTTACTTTTCATGCAAATTTTTATTATGGACTCATTTGTGTTTAGGGATGTGTATGTATACCTTTAGATTTAGACAAAACATACATATGCCTTGAAGTTAGAATTATTTTGGTGAAAATTAAAGTTTCATGTTTTTCATGTTTATAAAGGAATTTCATATTGAACTTAATTGCCTATTCCCATGATTTTGTGATTACATGATTCTTACACTCACATTATTCTTATTTACTCATGATTTTTGTTTCTTGAGCATATATGTGCTTTATAGACTTTGAGTGTCAATTATTATGTGATTTTCATGTCTTCATGGTATATATGATTTGGTTTCATATTTTGAAGGATTTCTTACTAGTTTTTAAAAATATCTTTAAAACTAGTTTCTATTCTTCAAATGGTAGAGTTTTCAAACTATGCCAATTTATTTTCAAATCATAATTTTTGAAAACCCCTACCTTTTAAGGGCGGTTGGATGGGCGACCAAGCCTTGTATACCCTTCTTGAATATCTTTTAAACTTGTGCATGATAAGGGTGGTAGGTTTGAGTTATACACTTGATCCTCATTATATTTCTATTGGTATCAAAATTGATATTTCATATATTTGTATACTCATATGTATTTCTATATATGCCTCATATTTCAATTGGTATATCCATACATACATATATATGATTTGATTGTGCTTGTTTTACATGTCTTTAAAAAAATTTTTGAAAAAGCACAAATTATGTTTGCTAAGCTTGATTTAGTTCATCATGTCAATTATTTTTAATTAGTATCTATTACAAACTTATGCATTGTTTCTTTTAGTATTTCATAAAGGGAGAGAAAATTCTTATTTTTAAATTGGTTTTATGTAAAATTGGTATTGGTTGTATTTTCAATCTGTATCAGTTTTCATTTTAAATTGGTATCTTACTCTCACCATTTATGATGTAAAATACTTTGGTTTGATATATGCTAACATTTTCAATATTAGTATCAATGATCTTAAATTGGTATTATTCTCTATTTGGTATCCTTATTGCAAAATGATTTTAGTGTTTCTCTAAAAATTTGTTTTTACCTTTAATTGGTATCAATATTTTTCAATTGGTATCAATATGTTTATCAAAAAATTTAAATTGATATTAAAAAAAAACTTAAGTTTTGGTCTTTAAGATTAGATGATATGAAAATTGATTAGCCCTTGTTGATGAATTGACAAAAAGGGAATGAGATATTTGAGTTTATGTATGCATATATGCATGTTTATATCTTGTTTATGCATATATTGTTTATTGGTTGTTTCCTAACCCTTTTTGATGTATGACAAAAAGGGGGAGAAGTATTGGTGGTTTCATGTTTTGGTTTCATATTTTGTACATGTTCATGTTTTGTACATGTTTATCTCATATAGGTAGGTTTCATGTTTTGTACATGTTCATATATGTATATGTTTTCATGTTTTGTACATGTTCATGTTTTGTACATGTTTATCTCAATATGTAGGTTTCATATTTTGTACATGTTCATACATGTATATGTTTTCATGTTTTGTACTTAATAAAATAGAGTATCATTTGAGGGGGAGCTTTTACCTCCCTCCTATATTTTGTTTTATAGCTTTTATGTTTTGTCATCATCAAAAAGAGGGAGATTGTTGGCCCAAAGGTTACAATCCCCGGGTTATGTGTTTTGATGATAACAAACCATATAAAAGTTATTTGGTACTAATAGAAGTTAAAGAATGAATTTCAGGTTGATACAGGTATTGATGGCTCAAGAGTTCTCAAGCATGGGATATTAGGGTTTAGCTCAAAAGTTGTTCAACATCAACTATCAGAGACTCCTACTTGTAGACTCATATAGTTTATTTTGTTAAAGAATAGTATATACGTTTGAAGCTCAAATACACACACAAATTCAATACATTTTGTTTTTAGTTTAACCGGTTTTGGATTTCAAGTACATATATCGAGTTTTAGATTTGAACCAGTTTTAGTTTTATTGATCTACTTGATACCCTTTTATAATTGTTATCATAACTTTTTATTCTTATATTCAAATACCATGATTTAACTTGCATTTCAAAGCTAACTTTTAGATCTAAATTTCTTATTCAATAATAATTTTCAGATTCAATTTTGAAGATGTCAAATATTTGGTTGAACTCTGTTCTTGTTCTGAAAACAGCTTACAGTTTCTGATTTGACACCTGTCAGTATTTATTGATCTTTCTAATAAAAAATGATATTGAGTTGATTTCAGTTGCATTAAAACGAAGACTTAAAGATCTACAAATTATTCTTATATACCGAATTCTGAATTCGGACGTTTACAGTCTGAAAAATGTGCTCAAAGTTGACCAATCTGTCAGATTTGCAGTAATGGCTAATTTTCTGGAGGCTGAGTTTTAACATGTTTTTAAAACGTGTTTAAGTTTAAAAAAATATATGGTTAGCTGTATTAGAGGGTCAATTTCTTTCTCTTTTATTTAGGTAAAAGTTTTTTATGTTTACTCTTCCTAAATCCTATATAAAGGGGTCATTAGGGTAGAGGTTTTCACAACAACAAATTCAAAGATCAAAAGTTTTGAGTTATCTTGAGAAAGAGCTTTGTTTAAGCTTTGGGCTATTATTTTCAAAAGTTTTCTGAAATATTTTGGTTCTTAAAATCTCTCTTCTATTTTTATATCACTTACAAAACCTTGAGCTTCAATCTTATATATTATTCTCTAGGGTTTTTGTAAAGAAAGTTTTCAAGAGAGAGTTTGTGGTCTTTTAATCATTCAGTGATTATTGTATTTGTGGCTCCACTACCTCTGGAGTAGAGGAGTGTGATTGAGGAGTTGGGTACTCCCTAGTGGTTGTAATCCTTTGTGGAAATTCTAGTGGATCGGAAATCCTTCTGGGTGAAGGCGGGGACGTAGAGCAGAGTGCTCGAACCTCAAAACAAATCTCTGTGTTTGCGATTGGTTTACTTATTTTATTTACTTGCTTTCCATTCATTCTTATATTGTCGATCAATACTCTCACAACAAGATTGCATTGCGCACCTCAAACTCTTATTTAGAGAAATCACCTCAAACTCTTATTTAGAGAAATCACGAGGAAGGAGTTCAGAGCCCTTAAAAGGGGTATTTGGCTTCTAATCTTTCTTTGAGTGATCGTTGCATCATCTCATTTTAAATTTGTGCATTGATTAGCATTATCACCTATTCACCCCCCTCTAGGTGATTTCACGCTGGACACGTGGCAATGCGCCTAAAACGCGAGACTCGCGTTTAATAAAAACTGCGTCCCTCCAAAGGTCGCGTCTCTTCAGCAAGATTAGAGCTGCGTCTAATCAACAGGGTGAGAGTTGCGTCTTCACTTCAAAGATCGCGTCCCTCTAGAGGTCGCGTTTTTTTAGTAAATTAATAGATGCGTCCCCACTCCGAGTGAGGATGGCGTCTCTAGAGCAACATGGCCCCTGCGTCTACAAAACTTGCATTCAGTTTTTACTTCTGCAATCAGTTCAACAGTACACTGGCACAAGCAGACGACTGTTTACCCCTGGTTCAACAGTACACCAACAACCAGCTCAGAGCACTGAGGAGGTCTGGACTGCATATCTAGACACTCACCACGATCATCTCTGGTGGCTTCAAAGGATTTTATAGTACACTCACGAAGACCACATTCCAGATAGGATCAAGCCCAGAGCATCTCAAATGATTGTCAGTCCAATCATGAGAAGTATGAATTCAACCAGAGTCCAAAGTATTTTAAAATTTGTCCCAGTCAACCGCGGAATATCAAAAACTTTGGAGGGGGTTCTGTAGGCTGTCTAAAAATCACTAAAGACAAGTCATCAAAAAGTAAAGTCCAAACTCCAAACACAAGGCTAATTATTGCCACTAGCGTGGCACCAAGACGCGAGGATCGAAACCCGCGTCTCAACATTACTGCAATGACCAAGATGCGGAGCATGAAAGCTGCATCTCAGCATCACTGCAGTACCAAGACGCAGAGCCCAAAGCCCGTCTCACGTGAAGCTTGACGCAAAATTTAAAGCTCGCGTTTCTTAAGCATCACCTCAATCGCAAAACACGAGCTCAAGGCCCACGTCTCGATTATAACTGCCCTCATTATTGGGTCAATTACTGACCACGTAATGAGGGAGTTAACCCCATTATGGAGTATTTTAGGGAACACTTTTACCCCCTGAAACCTCTATAAATAGCCCAGTTTGTTATAAAAGAAGGGCCGCGAGAAGGAAAAAAAGATCTGGTCAGAAGAACTTCGATTGTAAGCCGTAGAAGGGCCAAGATCTCCAGCAAAAAGAAAAGAGAGTTCAACTCTTCTAACAAACTTGCTGCGTATAAGTTTATTTTTACCTACGGTCTCCTTGAGAATCTTATTGGACAGAATCTGTGTTACTTCATCCACTGTCCAAAGAGAAGATTCCCAAGAGGTCTTGACGTTCACACCCGTCAACGAAAAATAAGATTCACTTTTTATCGCTACGTCAAGAACCCAGCACTAAATAAAGGAGAGATTTGAGCTTAAATATCTTTCCTCTCCTGTAATCGAATTATTGATATGTTGTAATTTTCTTTACATAAAGAATTTACAAACGCCCCTTCAATTTTCCCACCAAACATTCTCTTCAAGAACGCCATGGAGAAAGGTCGTCTTCACGTCGAGCTGCTCAAATTCCAACTCTTACTGGGCTACCAGTTCCAGTAAAGTCTGAATAGACGAGTGCTTCACAACGGATGAGATTACCTTACTGTAGTAGTCTTCAGCTACCAATCTGGATTTATAACATACAATATTACCATCTAAAGATCCATGTTTCTTTAAAAATACCCACTTACAACTGATCTCCTTCTTTCCATTAGGGAACTCTAACAATTATCAAGTATCGTTCTTGTGTAGGAAACTTATCTCTTCCATCATGGCATCCTTCCACATCTTGAACTCTAAACTGATTTCAGTTTCATGTATGTAGACGGGATTGCCTCCTCAATGACTGAGAGAGCATAAGCCATGATTATGTTAGTAGTAAGTCCACTGAGCTTACATGAATTTCTCTGGGTTCTTCCAACTATAATGAATTCTTAGACATCACCCATAGCCTGTCTTTGATCATCATCATCAGCTGCAGCATCCTGTTCTGCTACTTGATCACCACCCTATATCACTGAGGGTATGACCTCAAATGAAACCGATTTGTCTAGAGATGGTGAAGTAGCATCACTCTCTACCTGTTGCAATATCATGTCGCTCTATATGCCAGCGTTGGACAACATGTACCGGATCTTCTCTAGTAAGGTCTTGTTAATCCTTTCAGCCACCACGTTTTGTTGCGATATTTTTCTTCTAGTGAAGTACCTTTTTGTGCCCTCGTCGTGACATAACTGTAGAAAGGATCGTTTGTAAACTCTCATCCATTATCTAAATGAAGTACATTAATCTTCTGTAACCCCTGGTTTTAGATATACGAGTCACAGTATCAGTGCTCGATACGGTGTATAAAGATTATTTGACCTTTCTAGTAGTCAGATTGAACTGATTTCAGTTTCAGATATTTTTTTATAATATTTTAGATTTTTCAGAATTTTCTGAAATTTTTCTGAATTATTTTGGAAGATCTCCAAATACGGTGTACCGATATCGATAATCGACTCTTAACATTTTTTAATTTACAAATGGAGTTACGTTTATAGAGTCTGCTTCCATATTATTTTTCAAAATCAAATTTTCTACTTTCGGGTATTTTGAGAATTTTTCTGATTAATCGAAAATTTGGCCAATACGGTGTCGACCGGTATCACCGATCGATTCCGGGATTTTTAGTCTGCAAACTATACTAAATTTATTGAATCTAATTTGATATTACTCCTTAGCATAATAGTTTCTATTTTTCAAAATTTTTGAGAACTGTTCGGAACTAGTCAAATTTTGACCTTCTTAAATAATATTAATTAAATAATATTTTAACCATTCTCTCTCTTCTTCTCCTTCAAGCTTCCTCATTTTTTCATTGCCTTAACCCAACTGAGCTCTCTCTCTCTCTCTCTCTCTCTCTCTCTATATATATATATATATATATATATATATATATATATATATATATATATATATATATATATATATATATATATCGTTCCTCTCTCTCTCTCTATTGGATCTGAATCCAAATCCAAACCTGCACCCACTCCAATAGCCCACCAACCCATTTCACTTAAGTCACTTGGGTTTAGGTTTTGGATCTAAACCCGACCCGTTAGTAGCTAAAACCCGCATCCAATATAGAGAAAAGTAAAATTGCAGAAAATCCCCTGGAAATTTAAAACATTTTCATTTTGACATATTTGTTACATATTTAACCTATTGTTACTGATTTAGTGTTCGGGCTATATTTACAGCATCCAATTCAGAATTAGATGATTCTGAAGTCATTGCGAACATGAAAAGTACGAACTATATTTCTATAATAGTTATGTGAGTATTTTTTTAAATTATTGTTTTATCATGTTGAATAAAATTAATTGATTGCTTAATCTAATAAAAATGATTATTGGTAAATCACTATAAATATTATTTAATAAATTGTAATTGATGGTAAATCTCTATAATTAGAATATGCATGATTGCTCATTAAACATATTCAATAAAAGAATAATTTATGTATTTTTTTTGATTTAATATAAAATATAGGTGATGATTTAAATATTGAGTAGATATTAGACGGTGGATAAATAAATTAATAAATGAATTGATAATTTTTAACATGATTGTGAAGAGTTTGAAAATAGATAATTATAAATAATTACTTTATGATATCAATCATGTTAATAATTGTGAAATTGTTATAATAAATACTGATATATTGACACATGATCGGGTTAACAATACCACTCTGATATTGTCATTATTACCTCACTCATGACAATAAGCACTGTTATGTATGACACTATTATTTCATGTTTATGTATCATCATTAAATGCATATTACTATGTGTTATGATTGTGAACACTATTATTCCATGTAGTTACAACACCGTTACACAAATACTCTACTACACTAAATATTATTATTACATGTACATGTATCATCGTGATACATTTACACTATTACATCGGACATTACACTCTCATGTACCGTGTTATCATTATTTCATAGATACTCTGTTAAAATGGACATTGTAATTTCATTTCTTGTATCACCGGTACGCAAACACACCTGAGTATATGACATGCCTGTTTTCTTTATCATTCATACTGATATGACCTTCCTGTTATATAGATTCGCCTATATACATGTGTTGTTGTTTTTGTATACCTGTTGCATGGATTCATGTTCGAGTTACATGTGAAAGCACACCTAGAGGGGGGGTGAATAGGTGTAAGTGCTAATCTAGGAACTAAATGCGGAAGCTTAAAACAAATCTTGCAACACACTTAGTACAATCAACAAGTGTAGCCGAATTCCCCGTGAAGGGCTCTGGACTAACTCCTCTTGATTCCCCTAGATATGGGTTGAGGTGCTATGTGAAGCTCTTGTTGATTAAGTACAAGTGAGGCACACAAACAACCAAGCATATAAGATGATATATCAATATGAATCAATGCAAGGCACAACACAAGTATGAATGATATGAATGAAAGAAATGATGCTTAGCACAATATAAAGAGAGAGAGGGTTGAGAGATATTGGATCAAACGCAAACACAGGATATGTTTCGAGGTTCGAGCCCTGACTCTACATCCCCGCCTACACCACCGTGTAGGATTTCCAATCCACTATCTCCCACCGAGGGAACCTCTACCGAAGAGGATTTGTTACAACTCTAGGATTACCAAACTCCTCTCTCAAACAACCACCTCACAACCGAGGGGTAGGCCCGTAGCCAATACAACAACCAACACCTCTACCGAAGAGGGTTTACAAACAACTCCACCTCTCACTAGAGGGAGCAAACTACAAGTCTCAACCTCTACCAAAGAGGAAGCAAACCAATACCACTCCGATCAACCTCTACCAAAGAGGGATACACAAAGCAAGGAGGGTTTATAACTTAGAGGCTCAACAACCTCAAACAATCTCTTTTCTCTCTTTTCCACAAAACAAGATCCTAAATAGATTAGGATAGAAGATATAGCTCAAGTGAAAAAACTAGGTGTTTGGAAAACAAAAACTCAAAGAAAAATACTTGGGAAAACTCTTGTAAAAGATAGAAAATGAAAGCCAAGATAAATCTCCCAAAATTCTCTTTTCTTTGATTTTTTCAAAAACCTAAAACAATTAAGATTGGAAGTTTAAAGCCCAAAAACTCTTTTGAAAACTTGTTTTAAACTCTGGGAAACAGGGAATTTTTTTCTTGTAAAAATCTTGGCCAAAATCCCAAAGAATTGGGGTTTATATAGGCCCATCAGAAAAACTAGCCGTTAGGCTGATGTGGCAGCCTGACAGGCTACCGGTCGCCGGCCCGGCCGACCGCCAACGGTTAGAAATGTGATCGTTGGGGAAACCCGGTCGACCGCCCGGTCGACCCAACAAACAGAGAGCAGAGCTCTCAGACCCGGTCGACCCTGACGGTCGACCGAGTTTGTGTCTGCCAGACGTGCACAAATCTGTGCACGTCGGTCGACCTCATGGGTCGACCGGCCCATGGTGCGGTCGACCGTCTGGGTCGACCGACCTGGCCTGTCAGCACAAACCTAGGTCAGAATCTGGGTTAAAACATATTTTAAAAAATCTTTAATAACTTATAAAAATTCCAAAAATGTTTTTATCATATTGCATTGATATATAAACATGTGATAAACATTTCTACTCAAATATCAAGCATATGAAACGATTTTTGTTTCTTAACATTTTTTAAAAATCAAAACATGTATTTTTATCAAACTTGGATTTTCAATACATGAATAGGAAAGTCAAAATAAGTTTGTCTAGGAAGTTAAAAGCATGTATGTATATATAGAACATATCTAATATATATAAAAACTATTTAAACTTGTTTTGATCAAACTATTCATGAAAACCAAATTAAAAACATAAAACGTGTGTGTTTGTGCACTTGAGCATATCAACTATACTAAACTTTACAAATGGATCTAAACACACTAAACTATGGATACCTAAGTCTTCTTGATGATCTTCCATCTTCAAGTCGGCTTGGTCCCAAACTCCATCCATGGGCTAGGCAAGGTATGATCTTGATGCTTTGGCCCTGGAATCACCATGAAAAGCTTCTAAACACCTTTGTTGAAGCTAATCACCAACTAATATCTTGTTAAAGGATCTGAAACTTAAAATCACAAGATTATTAGTAAACATAACTACATGAGTTAATCATCATCAAAACTAGGTGGAAGGCCTTTGGGCCAACAACATGGATATTCATGTATTCTTATTACATGATTATTTTTTGTTATTGTTATCGATATGATACTCCTTATACTGGATAGAGTGTTGTTAATATGTGATGTGTGAACTAAATACCACGTGGATCTAAACCACAGGGGCCACCTCTAGCTAGAGGGGGGGTGAATAGGTGATATGCTAATCTAATGCCAAACATTATGGAAGTAAAAAC
>JAVJIF010029176.1:0-54562 GCA_038442645.1 Agave tequilana | reverse complement strand
TGTTGGCCCAAAGGCCTATCGCCCTAGTTTTGATGATGATCAACTCATGAAGTTATATTTACTAATGATCTTGTGCTAATTAGTGACAGATTTCATGATCAGATCTTAGTAGGTGCAAAGCTCAACAAAGGTTAAAAGAACAAGATTTGGAGCTTGCATGTGGTGATCCAAGGAGTTTTTGGATCAAGCTTGGACCAAGTCAAGAAGATGAGAAGCCTTCAAGTGAAGACTTCAAGAAGATGAAGACTTGTGTCTAGGTATAGAATTTGTATTTTTGTTTTAGTAAAAATGTAAAGGATAGATAGTTGGTGGATTGCTCAAGTTATATCACACACACACACACTCTTGATTAGAACTCTTGATTTAAAGTGCTTTCATAAAAGATTTTGTTTAGAAAAGAATTTTTATTTGGAAAAGATTTTTCTTTAAGACAAAATATTTGTTGGTTTTTGGTATTTCTATCATGTATATTCTTTACCAAAACCAAGTTGTATACTAGATTTCAAAAACATAGATATTTCATATTGATTGTGGAGTGGATCATATCCATACACACTATGCTTTTAAATGGACTCAAATATCTTGTTTTTGTATTTGATAAAGGTTTTGGAAAAACATTTCATGGAAAATTAGGTTTTTATCCAAAGAATTTTTACCAAGTATTTTACCTTGATAGTAGTATGACACATGCTCATACTCTATGATTTTCAAGACCAAAACATTTTATCCAAGACCCAAAACCTAAATCCAAATTGTCCAGGTCCTGGAAGTTCTGATTTTTCAGAATTTCTCAGTGACCGGTCGACCGGCAGTCGACCGGCACTCGACCGACATGCACAATTTTTGTGCATGTGCGTATCAGTCGACCGGAGTCGACCGATACTCGACCGACCCAAACCTGTTGCTCTCTGGAAAATGCCAGTCGACCGGATCGGTCGACCGACAGTTCTTTCCAGAAGAGCGGTCGACTCACCAGTCGACCGGTGGCTGCAACGGTCAGAAAAATGACCGTTGGCCGGTCGACCGGAGGTCGACCGCCAGCTCTGACAGAACCCCAACGGCTCTATTTTCTGGCAGCCTATAAATTGGGATTTTGTCATCTGTTTTGAGGTTAACATTTAGGAGACTTCTTGAGCTGTTTTTCAGACACTTTTAGAGGAGTTTCTCTACAAGATTTTAGTGCAAATACTTCCAATCAAAAGGAAGAGTTTTTATCAAGAGAGTGTTTTAGTGATTTCTTGTGTTTTCCAACAAAGCTTTCTTTCCTTCATTTTCTCACCACACACTTGAGCTTTCCATTGCTAGATATTCTTATAGGTGTGTTGTAGTGAGAGTGCTCTTTAGGTGATCAAGTGTTGTGATCATCAAAGAGATCTTTTCTTTGTATTTGAGGAAACGGGCAAGTGTGCTCGTTGTTGGTGGTTGGAGTTCGGTTGTGAACTCTTGGTGGTTAGAGGTACGGCCTCGGCGAGTCGGTGGACTTGCGTGTGTACGGGACTTGGGAGTCCGAGGGTTTGTAGGTGTACGGCACCGAGGAGAGATCCGGTGGGATCTTGCATAGTGGAAATCCTTCGTGTGTCGAAGGCGGGGATGTAGAGCAAGTGTGCTCGAACCTCGAAACAAACCCTTTGTGTTTGCGATTGCTTACTCTTCCCTCTCTCTCTCTTTGTCTCTTTTATATCTTGCATTTACTTTCATTGTGTTCATCTTATATATGCATGATATATACCCTTGTGCTTAATTGATATATAATTGCGTGGGATTGTTGTTAACACTAGTATTCAACCAAGAGAGCCAACGCGGCACCTCAACCCATTCAAGGGAATCTAGAGGAGCTTGTCCAGAGCCTCGCAAGGGGAATTCGGCAACACTCTTGGTTATACATAAGTGTTAAATTAAAAGAATTTTATTTGGTCAACTTAGTTTTAATTCCGCATTATTTGTTCATAAGTGACCTTTAGATTAGCCATCACCTATTCACCCCCCCTCTAGGTGATCTTTCAATTGTTATCAGAGCTAGTGCTCTTGATAAGGGTCTAACAACCTAAGAGTTAAAGATCCTACATTTGGGCTAATCACAATATTTGTTGTACACACACACCTCACCATGGATTTTATGTCACCACCCACCTTTGATATTCTTAACATCCACATTTGGAAAGTTAAGATGTCATTATTCCTCAAAGCCCTAGGTTATAATGTATATCTTGCCACTACTAATAATGCTTATTGTATAGATGGTAAGAATCTTGAGGCTAATACAAAAGCCCTAAATGCTTTGAAGAGTACCCTAAATGATGATTACTTATTTAGGGTTGCTAATATTGATATGGCTTTTGTAGTTTGGAACACCCTCATCTCCCTTGGCGAAATGAACAATACCTTGCGGGGAGCGATTCGGATGTTGGAAGCGACACCTCCAACAAGTGCTACATGGTCCAAGGGGATGACCCCCTTGAGGTAAATACCGAATCCGATGATGAGGACATGTCATATGATGAGCTTACTTCATTTTGCCATATGATTATTGAAAAATATGACATGATAAAGAAAGAAAATAAAAATTTGAAAAGGATATTGCTTGCATGCATATAGAACAAGACTCTTTTAGAGATAACATTGCATGCTTAGAAAAAGACAACAATATTTTGAAAAAGAAATTTGATTGCATGCATGTAGAAAATGATTCTCTTAGAAATAAACTTGCATGTTTAGAAAAGAAAATGAGAATTTGAAAATGAGAATGTTTCCCTTATGTCTAAATTGAATGATTTATGTGAAGGGAATATGTCTTTGAAGGATAAGATTGCTATGGTAGAAAAACAAAAAGAAAGTATTTTGCAAGAAAACAAATCTTTAAAAGAAAATTTGTTGAAAAAGAAAAAGATAATGTTTCTCAAAAGAAAAAGAAAAATGATTCTTCATCTCATCATGCTTTTCATGCCACTACTAATGAGATTAAGAACTTGAAAAATAAGATAAATAATTTGAGCTCTAATTTGAGCACATGTGCATTCAATCATTCTAAGTTGGAATCTTTGTTTCAAAAGAAACAAGTTCCACATGCTCAAGCACATCATCATACTCATCATGCTCATGCTTATGGTGCACATCACGATCACAATCACACTCATCACGATCACAATCACACTCATAAGCATCATGCTAAGGTGTACGTTTGTACACATTGTGGCCGCAAAGGCCATCTAGCAAGATATTGTTTTGATAAGAAAATATTTATATTTTGCTAAATATAATAGATTTTGGGTTCCTTATAACAATGCTAACCCCAAAGGACCCAAGAAAACATGGGTACCAAACACCCACCCTTTGATTTTGATATAGGTGGAGGCTCTCACAAAACGTGAGAGGATTGGTGCCTTGGTAGCCAATGCAATGGATATGATGGACACTCTTATAGATGCATTGCTATCAAGGAAATTTTGGTGGAAAAGACCACCATGCTTGGAGCTTTGAAGTTGGTAACAATTTCTTAACTCCTATTTTTATATACATGCTTTTACTTATTTCATACATTCATAGCATGTTCATGATTTTGTTTGATTTGTGCTTCATGTGGTATTTACATGCTTAGATGTAGAATATTTCAAAACTTGTATTCATCACATAGATGTATAGTGAAATACAATTGACTCATATATATGATTGAACTTCATGCTCATTTGTATCCACTTTATGCATATGTATAGACTAGTTTTGATGATTCTCTTTTATACATGTTTTACCTATTTTAGTGATTTACTTCATGTATATGCATGTTTAATTCAAATCTAATAAATATACATGTATACCCGTGAGTCTCTTGCCTTCATGCAAACATTTAATAGACTCTTTTAATATTTGGGATATGTATGCATATTGTTGGATTTGTATAATTCATACATATACCATGTAAATTTTTTTGATTTGTTTTGATACAAATGATTTTTGTGTGTTGTTAAATAAATTTTAGTCATGATTTGATTTGGACTTCTATGACTATTTTCATGTAGATACTATTTACATAACCTTTGAACACTCTATCTTTAAGAAAATATATAATTTGGAGCTTTATGGAATATGAGTGCTTGAACTTTTATGTATTTAGTATTATTCATGAAAAACATATGATTTTTTTATTTATGAAGGATCTTTAACTAGTTTGTTAAAAATTCATTTAAACTAGTTATCTATTCTTCAGTATTGCACATGATCCTGTATTATGGATAAATTCTTTTGTGATTTCAAAATTTTGATGCTTCATTGTATTGAATATTAGTTTAGATGTTAGTATTTGTCAACACTTGGATTTATACTTGTACACCTTATGGACCACAAATAAATCTATATATGATTGGGTTGAATGCTTTTTGTGCCTATTAGATGTACTAGTATAGCCTTGTGTTGATGATCATTACATTCTTAAACTTGTATTCCCATTTGGATTTATGTTTTGATCATGTGATTTCATTTCATGTATAAGTTTCTTTTGCCAAAACATTAAAATATACATGGATAACCCTTGAGTCATTTGCTTTTCATGCAAATCTATTTATAAGGACTCAATTGAATTTTGGGGATATGTATGTATACTTAATGTCTTGTCAAAACATACATATGCTATGAAATATATTTTGATGATTTTCATATATTAAAATTTGTGATGATTTTCGTATTTTCAAAATTTATGATTTTAAGGAATATTGAGTTTTATTGCAATTTTCATGATGCCATGTTTCACATAACATTAGTACACTCATTTTTGAAAATATGGACTTTATGGATTAGAGTGTTTTTAGTGCCTTGTGTTTCATTGATCTTTCATGAAAAACTTTTTTAACTTATTCCTTGATGGAAGGATCTCGTACTAGTTCTTAAAACAAGTTCATTTAACTAGTTCGAATTCTTCATATGGTAGATTATATGATGTATACACTTATGCTTACTTTTCAATTGGTATCATTGGTTATTTGCAATTGGTATCAATATGACTTCATGTTGTGTATATTCATATTTTGATTGTATGTATGAATGCCTTCAAATTATATCAATTTCTATTGGTATTATCTTGTCATACATATATGTTATCTATTTGTGCTTATTTTACAAGTGGTATTTCCTTTAAAGCACAAAGATTGTTGATGCTAAGCTTAATTAGATTTCAAATTGGTATTTCATAATAAGCTTATGCATTGTGTTTTGAAATTGGTATCAAAAATTCAAAATTTGATTATTTTACAATTGATATCTCAAAATTTGTTGTTACTAAGAAAAAGTTAAAATTTTGTTTTGATAAAGAAAAATTCAAATTTTTGATTTGTATTGTCTATATGCAAGGAGAGCTTAACATCTCTTCCATATGTAGATTCATGTTGAGTATATTATAATTGAGGAGCTTGACAACTCTTCTTTATATGATATACGTGTGTAGGGGGAGCTTCACATCTCCTCTTATGCATGACATATTATACGTTATGTGAATTAGGGCTTGTCATCCCTCTTTCATGTAATGTATATGTGTCGGGAAGCTAACTTAACGTCTTCCTCTTCATGAATTTATATCGCATATAATTTTATTGATTGATTTGTATTTTACCCTCCTTGATTTCTTTGTTTTTGACAAAAAGGGGGAGAAAAATTTGTTTGATGTATTTTACTTTGAACCCTTTGTTGATGATTGACAAAAAGGGGGAGAAGAATTTGTGAGTTATATGCATGTTTTCATTGCTTAAGGGGGAGAAGTATTTGTCTTCCTTACTTATTATGCATATATGTTGTATTTTGCAATTAGGAGCAAAAGATTTGATTTAGGATTTGATTTTTGTTATGATTGCATCTCCTACATTGCATACATGTTATGAGCTTTTATTGCCATATCTATCATTTCTTGTGATGCATGAGTTAAGGGGGAGCTTCTTTGAAGCTTTACTTTAATCCATGCATATATAATTTCATGAGTTTTGTCATCATCAAAAAGGGGGAGATTGTTGGCCCAAAGGCCTATCGCCCTAGTTTTGATGATGATCAACTCATGAAGTTATATTTACTAATGATCTTGTGCTAATTAGTGACAGATTTCATGATCAAGATCTTAGTAGGTGCAAAGCTCAACAAAGGTTAAAAGAACAAGATTTGGAGCTTGCATGTGGTGATCCAAGGAGTTTTTGGATCAAGCTTGGACCAAGTCAAGAAGATGAGAAGCCTTCAAGTGAAGACTTCAAGAAGATGAAGACTTGTGTCTAGGTATAGAATTTGTATTTTTGTTTTAGTAAAAATGTAAAGGATAGATAGTTGGTGGATTGCTCAAGTTATATCACACACACACACTCTTGATTAGAACTCTTGATTTAAAGTGCTTTCATAAAAGATTTTGTTTAGAAAAGAATTTTTATTTGGAAAAAGATTTTTCTTAAGACAAAATATTTGTTGGTTTTTGGTATTTCTATCATGTATATTCTTTAACCAAAACCAAGTTGTATACTAGATTTCAAAAACATAGATATTTCATATTGATTGTGGAGTGGATCATATCCATACACACTATGCTTTTAAATGGACTCAAATATCTTGTTTTTGTATTTGATAAAGGTTTGGAAAAACATTTCATGGAATTAGGTTTTTATCCAAAGAATTTTACCAAGTATTTTACCTTGATAGTAGTATGACACATGCTCATACTCTATGATTTTTCAAGACCAAACATTTTATCCAAGACCCAAACCTAAATCCAAATTGTCCAGGTCCTGGAAGTTCTGATTTTTCAGAATTTCTCAGTGACCGGTCGACCGGCAGTCGACCGGCACTCGACCGACATGCACAATTTTTGTGCATGTGCGTATCAGTCGACCGGAGTCGACCGATACTCGAACGAACCAAACCTGTTGCTCTCTGGAAAATGCCAGTCGACCGGATCGGTCGACCGACAGTTCTTTCCAGAAGAGCGGTCGACTCACCAGTCGACCGGTGGCTGCAACGGTCAGAAAAATGACCGTTGGCCGGTCGACCGGAGGTCGACCGCCAGCTCTGACAGAACCCCAACGGCTCTATTTTCTGGCAGCCTATAAATTGGGATTTTTGTCATCTGTTTTGAGGTTAACATTTAGGAGACTTCTTGAGCTGTTTTTCAGACACTTTTAGAGGAGTTTCTCTACAAGATTTTAGTGCAAATACTTCCAATCAAAAGGAAGAGTTTTTATCAGAGAGTGTTTAAGTGATTTCTTGTGTTTTCCAACAAGCTTTCTTTCCTTCATTTTCTCACCACACACTTGAGCTTTCCATTGCTAGATATTCTTATAGGTGTGTTAGTGAGAGTGCTCTTTAGGTGATCAAGTGTTGTGATCATCAAAGAGATCTTTTCTTTGTATTTGAGGAAACGGGCAAGTGTGCTCGTTGTTGGTGGTTGGAGTTCGGTTGTGAACTCTTGGTGGTTAGAGGTACGGCCTCGGCGAGTCGGTGGACTTGCGTGTGTACGGGACTTGGGAGTCCGAGGGTTTGTAGGTGTACGGCACCGAGGAGAGATCCGGTGGGATCTTGCATAGTGGAAATCCTTCGTGTGTCGAAGGCGGGGATGTAGAGCAAGTGTGCTCGAACCTCGAAACAAACCCTTTGTGTTTGCGATTGCTTACTCTTCCCTCTCTCTCTCTTTGTCTCTTTTATATCTTGCATTTACTTTCATTGTGTTCATCTTATATATGCATGATATATACCCTTGTGCTTAATTGATATATAATTGCGTGGGATTGTTGTTAACACTAGTATTCAACCAAGAGAGCCAACGCGGCACCTCAACCCATTCAAGGGGAATCTAGAGGAGCTTGTCCAGAGCCTCGCAAGGGGAATTCGGCAACACTCTTGGTTATACATAAGTGTTAAATTAAAAGAATTTTAATTGTCAACTTAGTTTTAATTCCGCATTATTTGTTCATAAGTGACCTTTAGATTAGCCATCACCTATTCACCCCCCCTCTAGGTGATCTTTCAATTAGTTGGTGTTTAGCTTCAACAAGATGATTTGGAAGCTTGCACATGTTGTTTCAAGAGCCCGCGCATCAAAGATGATATATTGCAATTGCTCGGTGAATCAAAGGAGTTTTTGGATCGAGTCAACTTGGAGATTGCGCTCTACAAGAAGACTTAGGTATCCATAGTTTTAGTTTTAAGTTTAGATCCTAATTGTAAAGATTAGAATAGTATGATAAGCTCAAGTTCACAACACACACCTTTCATGTTTTGATTTTCGGTTTTAGGTTTAACCGATCTTAGTTTTCATGAATAGATTTTTATCAAAACAAGTTTACATGGTTTATGTATATTAGATTTGTTCTATATACATGCATGCTTCAATTGTTTGGACAAACTTTGTTTGATAATCTATTCCATGTGTTTTATGTTTTGGTATTTTTATCGAAACATTATTTTTGGACTTAATGACAAAAATCATGATATATATATGTTCCTTGTATATTGAATTTCTATTCATATACAATATGCTTCAAAGTATTTAAATATCATATTTTTGTATCATGGATGAGTTTTAGACAATGTGTATTTTCTATTCAAAATACAAGGTTTCAGAAAATACGGTTTTTGGTTTTGGCAAAATTTCTATGACACAAAAATAGTCAAATATGTTTGAAATTTGTGTTAGGATTTTTAACACAAGTTGGTATTTCAATATAAAATGATAAAACTATTTTTGTGGAATTTTAGAGATTTTGTGGGATTTATTTAAATATTTTTACCTCTGTTTTTCTGACCCATTTATAGGCTGACAGGCCTGGTCGGTCGACCGAAGCGGTCGACCGCACCAAGGCCGGTCGACCGGTTCGGTTGACCGACGTGCACAGACCTGTGCACGTCTGCAGCCCAATGGGCCGGTCGACCGAAGCGGTCGACCGACGGAGAGCTGTTTGCTCTCAGGAATTTTCGGTCGACCGGACCGGTCGACCGGCAGCTGTAACGTTCGAAAATTCGAACGTTGGGCGGTCGACCGGGCCGGTCGACCGGCAGGGTAAAACTGGCAAATGTTCTGTTAAACGGCTATTTTCTGTTATTGCCTATAAATACCCCATTTGAGAGAGGTTTTCTCTAAGAATTTTTGTGCGAATTTTTCCACTCTCTCAGGTGTTTTGCTGCAATCAAAATAGGTTTTTGGATTCAAATTGAACAATCTTTTTGGTGTTTTCTTTAGGGTTTGAAAAATCAAAGAAAAGAGTTTGGGAAAAGCTTTTGAATTGAACTTCTCTATTTTGGTTTCATCTTATTTCCCAAAGATTTTCTTTGAGTTGCTGGTTTCAAATCTCTTATTTTTCTCCACACTTGAGCTAAAATCTACTATCTTCTCTATAGGATTTTGTGTGGGGAAAAAGAGATTGTTTTGTGGTTGTTGTTTGAAACCACTTAGTTGTAAACCCATTTCTTGCTTTGTGCCATTTCCTTCATTGTGTTGAGGAGGTTGTGCAAATTAGGTTGTGAGGTGTTTTGTGTAAGCTTGGTGCTAATCCCTCAAGTTGTGAGAGGTGATTGTTTGTTGTATTGGAGGAGTGCCTCAAGGAGGAGGTTGAGTTTGTAAGGAGGGGAGTTGGGAACTCCTTGTAATTGTGATTGCCCCAAATCCTCGGTGGAGGTTCCCTTTGTGGGAGTCCTTTGTGGACAAGCTAGTGGATTGGAAATCCTTCGTGTGTCGAAGGCGGGGATGTAGAGCTGGGTGCTCGAACCTCGGAACATATCTCTTTGTTTGCGCTTGATCCATTGACTCTTGCTCTCTCTCTCTTTACTTTGTGCAAATTGTTATATCTTGTACTTGCTTGTGTGTGCATCATTATAGTAATTGCAATTAGTTCTTAAATTCCGCATTTAGTTCACTAGATTAGCATCGTCACCTATTCACCCCCCCTCTAGGTGAACTTTTCACTAATGTCAATGTGTTTGGTTTTACTATGTTGATTTGCATTCTTTGTCATGTGAATTGTACTAGTATTATCACAAAATATTTTAATATGATCAAAGTGTAAATCATAGTCGAGGAGAGTATGTTTCATCCAAAGAACTTGTGCACAACAAGCTCCGGCCGCAACATACTCCGCCTCGGCGGTTGATAGGGCTACCGAATTTTGCTTTTTGGAAGACCAAGATACAAGACAATTACCTAAGAATTGACATGTTCCACTGTGCTCTTCCTATCTACCCTACAACCCGCATAGTCGGCATCCGAAAAACTCTTCATATCAAATAGTCCGGTTTTCGGATACCACAAACCCATTTCAATAGTGCCTTTGAGGTATTTAATAATGCGTTTTACCGCTACTAAATGAGACTCCTTAGGACATGATTGAAAACGAGCACAAAGACAAACGGAAAACATGATATCCGGCCTACTAGCAGTCAAATACAATAAACTACCTATCATGCTACGATAAACTTTAATGTCTACACTTTTACCTTATTCATCCTTATCAAGCTTGGTAGTTGTTGCCATGGGAGTTTTGATCACTTTAGCGCCTTCAAGTCCGAATCTCTTGATGAGTTCCTTTGTGTACTTGGCTTGATTGATGAAGATTCCATCCTTCCTTTGCTTGATTTGGAGTCCAAGGAAATAGTTGAGCTCCCCCATCATAGACATTTCAAATTCATCCTTCATGCATGATTCAAAAGCTTAGTAAAGAGATTCATTAGTAGAACCAAAAATAATATCATCTACATATATTTGCACAATGAGAATGTCATTTTCTACATGTTTTGTAAACAAAGTGGTATCAATTTTACCTTTCTTAAAACCATTTGAAATCAAAAATGAAGAAAGTCTTTCATACCAAGCCCTAGGGGCTTGTTTTAAACCATAAAGAGCTTTATCTAATTTAAACATAAAATCCGGATGTGTAGGATCAACAAACCCGGGGGGTTGTTTAACATACACCTCCTCTTCAATAAAACCATTTAAAAAAGCACTTTTAACATCCATTTGAAACAATTTAAAATCTTTATATGAGGCAAATGCTAGTGTCATCCGTATGGCTTCAAGCCGTGCTACGGGTGCAAAGGTTTCTTCAAAATCGATTCCTTCGATTTGAGTGTAACCTTGGGCAACTAACTTAGCTTTATTCCTAACAACGTTACCCGATTCATCCAACTTGTTCTTAAAGATCCACTTAGTACCAATTGTTGGTCTATCGTGGGGCCTAGGAACAAGGTGCCAAACTTAGTTGCGCTCAAATTGATTGAGTTCCTCTTGCATGGCTAGCAACCAATATGAATCGGCCTCGGCTTCGAGGACGTTCTTGGGTTCAACATGAGAAATAAATGCATAATGTTCACAAAAATCATGAAGTTTAGAGCGAGTGGTTACCCCTTTTGATACTTCACCTATGACGAGGTCCTTGGGATGATGAGGATTGTATCTCCAATCCTTTGGAAGTTGTTGAGTAGGCTCCACTTCAATTGATTGAATTTCATGTCCTTGAGCCTCTTCTACTTTAGCTTCACTTCCTTCATCATCCTTTGGCTTGTCTCCCATAGTAGGTGTATCCTCCAAGGTCACTTTCTCCAAGCCTTCATCCAAAGCATCTATTTCTACAACATTCTTAACAAACAAGTTAGATTCTTCAAACTTAACATGTATAGATTCCTCAATAGTCAAAGATGATTTATTGAAGATTCTATAAGCTTTACTAGTATTAGAATAACCCACAAAAATTGCCTCATAAGCTTTAGCATCAAATTTTCCTAAATATCTTTTGTATTTAAAACAAAACATTTGCATCCAAAAACTTGAAATATGAAACATTTGGTTTTCTAGAAAAGTACATTTCAAAAGAAGTCTTTGAAGTATTTTTACACAAGAAAACACGATTTGATATATAGCATGATGTATTTACGGCCTCGGCCCACAAATAATGTGGTAGACCATATTCACTTAGCATTGTCCTAGCCATCTCTTGTAAAGTTCGATTTTTCCGTTCAACTACTCCATTTTGTTGTGGAGTTCTAAGACAAGAAAGTTCATGCTTAATTCCATGTTCTTCACAAAAAGTGATAAAGGGTAGGTTAATGAATTCACCTCCTCTATCACTTCTTATTCTTAAAATTGAAACATCTTTTTCTTTTTCAACTCTTTTCTTAAAAGTTTGGAAATATGAAAGTGCTTGATTTGTGTTCAAGAAAGAAAACCCAAGTAAACCGTGAAAAATCATCAACCAAAACAAATGCAAATCTATTCCCACTTAGACTTTTGGTTTGTGTAGGGCCAAATAGATCCATATGAATTAGCTCCAAAGGACGTGATGTCATGATATCCTTAATTGACTTGAAAGAAGACTTAGTTTGTTTCCCAAATTGACATGCGTCACAAACTCGGTCCTTTTCAAAACTCAAACAAGGAATACCTTTCACCATTTCCTTTGTGTTTAACTTAGAAATATGGTCAAAAGAAATATGCCCTAATCTCCTATGCCACAACCAAGAGTCATCATCGAGGGCTTTTAAACAAGTAATATTACAAGACATATTAGACATATCAATCATATAAACATTACTTTCACGAAAACCGGAAAACACACAAGTATTAGAAATTCTATCAATTACTTTACAAGCTACATTATCAAAAGCTATATCAAAACCTTTATCACAAAGTTGACTAACACTCAAGAGGTTATGCTTGAGGCCATCAACTAAAACAACATTCTCAATTAAAGGGGATGTGCCGAGTTTTACATTACCAATACCGATGATTTTACCCTTGGCACCTTCATGGTATCTTGATAGGGTTGCAAAGTTGTTGATGTCCCAAGTCATGTGCCTTGAGCAACCACTATCAAGATACCACAATCCTCTACGTCTTTGGGCCTTGAATGGTACCTACATCATTTAGCAAAATAGTTGACTTTGGTACCCAAATTTTTTTGGGTCCTTGAAAGTTAGTGTTGCGAACCCAAACATTATGATAAGATGCACTTAGTCTATCATAGCAAAAATTAACTAAGTACCCTTTACGGCCACAATAAGAACATGAATACACTTTACTATACATGAATGCATGATGTGAGCGTGAAGTGTGAGCATGTTTTGGGGGTTTGCCATGATGTATAGGTTGTGTGGTATGAACATGAGCATGAGCATGATAAGCATTTTTCTTTGGGGCTTGTTTCTTAGGAAACATAGCCTCAATCTTCTTCTTATTAAACTCACAATTTTTAAAACAATTCCTAATGAGTCTATTCTTTCTTTAAGCATGATAATCTCATTAGAATCAATTAGTGGGGACTTGCCTTTACAAGAAATCTTATATTTGTCAAATTCTTTTTGGGTGGAAACAAGAGTGGAAAGTAATTTATCTTTTTCTTTAGAAAGAGTAAAAACTTGATGATTAAGAGATTCATTTTCCTTTTTCATTTTTAAATACTTTTTCTTAAGAAAATCATAGTTATGTGATAATTCTACAAAAGCTTCTCCTAACTCATCCATGGAAAGTTCATCATTTGGAGAAGTGGAAGGGGTTACCTTGCTTGTGCTTTCATTGGCCATGAAGCACATGTTGGCGGTGTCGATTTTCTCCTCGGATTCGCTCTCGGAATCCCATGTAGCTTTCATTGCTTCTTCTTGTGGGGCTTCTTGGAGGTGGAAGGCTTTACTTTATCCGGACATTCCGCCACTATATGTCCCGGCCTTGACAATTGAAGCAAATAATCTTTCTTTCTTCTTTACCTCCTTGCCATCTCCTTCTTCCTTGAAATTTAGCCTTGTTGTACATCCTCCGAACGTTCTTCACAAGAAGTGAGAGCTCTTCGTCATCTTCTTCTTCTTCATCGTCCTCGTCGGAGTGTGTGAATTGGCTTTTGAAGGCTATTGTCTTCTTCTTGGAAGGAGCCATTTCTTCTCTTACTTTCCTCTCCATCTCATGGGTTTTGAGGTTCCCAATGAGACCAATTAGCTCCATCTCCTCCTTGTCATTGAGTTCCTTCAAGGTGGTGCTTTTACTTCCCATGAAGGAGGAAGAGCCCGGATGATCTTTCTTACTCTTTGATCGTTGTCGATAGCATCACCTAGAGAAGAAAGTCCATTAGTGATCTTTGTAAATCTTGTAACCATATCATCTATGGTTTCATTTTCTTGCATGCAAAAGTTCTCATATTGGGACCGAAGAAGGTCAATCTTAGCCCTCTTCACTTGTGAGGTCCCTTCATGTGTAACTAGCAAATGTGTCCAAATTTCATATGCGGACTTGCAATGAATTACTCTAGCTATGTCATCATCATTAAGGGCTTGAAGGAGTGCATAGTGAGCCCTAGCATTGGCATCAAATTCTTTGGTCTCTATTTCGGACCAAGTGGATTCATCACCCGGGGGTGCACTAAAGGGTTGGTCACGGCCTTTGCAACTCGACTACCTAGAGATTGCAAGAAAACGGTCATCTTAACCTTCCATATGGGAAAGTTAAGTCCATCAAACTTAGGGGGTGTCTTAATACCATCGGCCATCTTTACTAAGTGAGAATGAATGAAATGATTAGCAATATTAGGATCTTTCTAGGGTTGTTAAGCCAAGAGCCTAGTAACCAAGCTCTGATACCAATTGAAAAACACCTAGAGGGGGGGTGAATAGGTGTTATTGCTAATCTAACAATCTTTTTAACACTAAGATGGATGAATAATGCAACGATCTCTCAAAACAAGACTAAGAGCTGAATACCCCGTGAGAGGTTCTGAACTCCTTCCTCCCAATTCCCCTTGAATGGGTTAGAGGTGCGCAATGCAACCTTGTTATATGAGAATTGATCGATCAAAGGATGAATAATATGCAAAGATGAGATGCACACAAGATATCACAAGTATTACAAATTTGAAGTAATAGCACAAGGAAAGAAACAAGATCACAAGCAAGTAATTAAAAGCAATAGAGTGCAATAGAAATTAAAGCAAAATAGAGAGCAAGAGCAAAAGACAATCGCAAACACAAGTATTTGTTTCGAGGTTCGAGCCACCGCTCTACTCCCCGCCTTCACCTCCGTAAAGGGTTTCCACTATCCACCGAGGACGATTACAACGGTCTACCGAAGACCCGAGCACCGAGCTCCACCAAGTACAATAACCTCTACCGAAGAGGTGTCTCCATAAGAACAAGAAGAGGAACAAGTAACAAGAGTGATCACAACAAGATCACTAAACTCTTTTACGAACTCTCACTCTTTTACAACTTCCTTATAGAATGAGTAAGGGAATTTTGGCTCTAAGGAGTGTAGTGAGAAAACTCAGTTGTAGAGAGGATTTTTGCTGGAAAACACAACCGAAATAAGCTCAAGAAAGAGTTAGAAATTAAGGGCTTAAAACACTTTTCTTCTCTTTTGAAAAACTACGAAAACTTGAGGATTTTTCTTGGTGTTTTGTAAGAGAGTCTTCTCCTCTATTTATAGGGAGAGAAATAGGTTTAAAACATTTCATTTAGTCCTTATTGCTCTGAAAAAGAACTGGAAAACCCTGAAAAAGTCTGCCAAAAAGCAATCTGGAAAACAGATTTCAGAATTGCACAAAAGAGGAAAGAGCCGTTGGGCATTTGCAGGCTTGGCGGTCGACCGGGCCGGTCGACCGCCAGCTCAGCTGGCAAAAGAGCCGTTGGCTCGGGTCTTCTGGCGGTCGACCGGCCCGGTCGACCCAGAAAACCCGAGAGCAACTGCTCATAGTCGGTCGACCGGGGCGGTCGACCGACAGACGTGCACAAATGTGCACGTCCTGGCACTGGCGCCGGTCGACCGGGCCGGTCGGCCGGTCAGCCTGAAACAGGAAAAACAGTATATTTTCTTGACTTAGAAAAATTTGTAAAATAGTTTTGGGTTTGAACAAACTTAAGTAACATGCTAGTAGGAGTATATAAACATGATCTAAACATGATATTATTTTGTAAAACTTAGGGTCATGTAAATATCTACTAAGGCATGAAATCAAATTTAAAACATGAAAACTTAAATACAAGACTCACATTTTAACAAAACCAAATTGTGTATGTGTATCCTAGAGCCAATATCCAACACTCAAACTTTAACATTCTATTCTTACATTTGTTCTAGGTACTACAAGTGCTTCAAGAGGGCTTTTCACCATAAGGTCTTCAACACTTGATCCTTGAGCCCAATTTGAGTTGACTTGAGTCCAAAACATTTGCTAATAGGGAATAAACCTTCTAGATGAGTTAGATCCCTGAAACACACTTAACCAATAAACAATATTAGTACAAATAACTAATATGTTTTGTAATCATCAAAAACACACTAAACAAGGGTGATTGTAACCTTGGGCCAACAATTTGCACTTCACAATCCCAAGTACTATCTCTACATATTGGTTATAGGATTGTGCTAAGTGAGCTTTTTGTGATCAAGTGTGATCAATTTTCTTCTTGAGCGATGTTGTAGAGGCATCGGCCTCAAGTGAGCTAGTGTGCTCCAAGTGGTGTTGCGGTATCACGAGAGATAGGACAAGTGTGTCCTTGTATTGGAGATCCAGTGGGATCAACAATAGTGGAAATCCTTCAAGTGTGAAGGCGGGGACGTAGAGCGTGGCTCGAATCTCAGAAACATATCCTCGTGTTTGCGTTTGCTCAAATTTCTCTAAACTCAATCTCTTTTTACTTGCTTTACTTATTGCTTTATATCTTGCAAGCATTTTAATTTGAGCTTATTGTTTTAAGTAGATTTAAATTCCACATTATTGCCATATTTCATATAGCCATCACCTATTCACCCCCCTCTAGGTGATTTCAATTGGTATCAGAGCCTAACCCTACTATTTGGTTTAACCACCTTAGGGAGATCCTTGTATTTGGCTATATCATTTTGTTGCATTCTTCATTTGTTGTGCATCATATTCACTATCCATGGCTTCAATTGATTTTTCTAGCATCAAGTCCCCACCCAAATTTGATGGCTTGAACTTTCCTATTTGGAAGGTCAAGATGAACCTTTTCCTTAAGTCCCTAGGAGTTAGGGTTGCTAGGGCCATAACCAAAGAATTTATAGAACCTCTCACCGATGAGAGATCATGGTCCGAGGACACCACCAAGGACTATGAGGCCAATGCTAGGGCTCAATATGCATTAACCCAAGCCCTTAATGAAGATGACCTCTCACGCATCATAAATTGTAAATCCGCATATGAAGTATGGAATTTTTTAATTGTGACTCATGAGGAACGTCTCAAGTCAAGAGATCCAAAATTGACTTGCTTCGTTCTCAATATGAGAACTTTTACATGCTTGAGAATGAGAGCATTGATGACATGCTCACTCGGTTCACCAAAATAACAAATGCTTTATCTTCTTTAGATGATGCGATCGATAATGACCAAAAGATAAGGAAGGTCATTAGAGCTCTTCCCAAAGCTTGGGAAGTTAAGGTAACCACCCTCAAGGAGTTCAACGATCGGGAGGAGATGGACTTCTCCGGCTTCATCGGCAATCTTAAAACCCATGAGATGGAGATGAAGGTTAGAGAAGAAAGGGAGGCGCCGAAGAAGAAAGCCCTCGCTTTCAAAGCCACTCCAACCAACCATGACGAGGAGGACTCATCGGAAGACTACGATGAGGACTTTGCCATGCTCATCCGGAAGGTAGGCAAAATGTTCTATAAGAAGGGGAGGCAAAGCAACTTCCGAAGAGGGAAATCTCAAGGAAGATTTGAAAGGAAAGAGAGGAGCCGGGTCCTTGCTTCCATTGCAAGAAGATCGGACATCTCATCGCCGATTGCCCCGCTCTCCAAGCCACAACCTCCAAGAAAGGGCCAAAGAAGAAGAAAGCTATGGTGGCCACTTGGTATGACTTAGAGTCGGAATCCGAAGAGGAGATCGACACTGCCAACATGTGCTTCATGGCACATGGGGAAGATGCATTAAGGTAAATCTCGACAACTCCATAGAAGATGATGAATTGACTATGAATGAATTAGATCAATTTTTTAAAGAACTCCAACATAGATATGAGATTTCGCAATCTCATAATAAGAAATTAAAAAGAGAAAATGAGTTATTGAAAAATAAATATGATATTATTGAAAAAGAGAAAATGATTTGTCTAATGCTTTTAAGAAAATAAAGATTGATTTTGAAAACTATAAATTAGCTTGTAAAGGAAAACCCCCATTGCATCTTGTAATAAAAATGATTTTATTGAAATTCAAAAACGGGTTGATGTTTTAGATTCAACTCTTAAAAAATGCGCATTTGATTTAAATAAATTTGCATCTAGGTTTCCCAAAGGAATAACCCATGGGAAACACACTCACTATCAACATGCACGGAAACATGCACACACACATAAACATGCATTCATGTATGGTAGTGGTAGAATTTATGTTTGCACTCATTGTGGCCGCAAAGGCCATTTAGAAAAATTTTGTTTTGCTAAGCTTAACATGACAAATAAATATGTTTGGGTTCGCCCCGGTACTAACCCTAATGGACCCAAAAGATATGGGTATCAAAAGACACACCGAATTTAATTGATACAGGTGGGTCGTCATCCTCCAAGACTTAGGGGGAGGCGGTGCCCGGGTGGTGGATGCAACAATGCTAACGAACATATCATCGCTTGCATCGCTATCATAGAGGCACCTATTTTGGAGAATGCCCTCGGTTTTGGTAATTTCTCCATTTAAAAGTTTTATTTTGGTATATATATATGCATAAGATTGCTAGTTTACCATGTTAGTATATTGATATATGTTAGAGTAAACTTGGACTTTCATCATGCTTATATGTATGTTTGTTTTTATATTTTTTATGTCCACATGTCTAGATTTAATTGAATATGTATTTTGGTTTGTCAAAACTAAATAAATATTTAAAACAATTTAAAGCAAATACTTAGAGATGGCAATTGCGCACCTCAACTCATATTTAGAGGAATCTCGAGGATGAACTTCAGAACCCTTCACCGGGTATTCGGCTCAACATCTCTAAACTTTGTTTTTATATGAAAATAAAAATTAAAATTTCTTGTGTAAATTTTGAAGTTTAAAACATGTTTTAAAATTTTGTATGTTAAAATATCTTTCTCACTATTTTCAGACAATTTTAGATTTTTTTTTTGGGGTCTTTGCTTCTGACAGTTTTTGGGCAAGATCGGCCGACCGGAGCTGAGATCCGACCAACCGACCTTGCCTGGAAGAATGTTTTTATCCTTCTCTGTAGCCGGCCGATCGGTGCGGTCGACCATTTAGTCTGTCAGAGCTCTCGGGTATTTTCGGCCGACCGCTGCGGTCGACCGTTTCATCTATCAGTGGTCTCGGGTATTTTTGGTCGACCGGACGGTCGATCGGGCGACGGGAATCTGTCATTTACCCCCTATTTAAAGCCCTACTCTCTCATCTCTCTCATTTCTCACCGTCGACGTCTCTTTTCCCTCTCTCTAAAAATCCTAATCACCTCATCCCACCTCAATCCAACCTAAATCCTAGCTTTGATCACTCAAATCTTTTCTGGATCGTCTCTTTTAGGCCTGATCTACGTTCAATCTCAAGGATTTTCGTTGTGGGTTCTTGATCTCTCATCCCTCTAAGTAAAAATCTCATTTTCTTTAGATCTTGCTTTCCATCTTTTGTTCATCCTAGTTTGTCAAGATCTATCCGTCACCTAGTCTAGATCAAGCCCTAATATTGTTTTTGACCTAGATCTTTCATTTTAACCTAAAAAAAATTATGCCTAAAAGATCTAGAGCCGAGAAGGGAAAATCAGTGGTCCCTTCTTCTTCATCCACCAGGACTAAACCTCCTTGTTCTCCGATCTAGCAGAAAAATCGGTTTATCCTCCTTTCGAGGAGAAACTATTATTTCTGGGAGATGTGTTGTCCTTCAAGATTTTGAGCACCTCAATATCCCACAAAATTGAGGGACAATTCTTCAGATCAGTTCATGGCTATTAGAGAACCGGTGTACACCTCACTCATACCCTACTTTTACACTAATCTTGCTTATGAGGGAAACCGGGTTAGGTCTAGGGTTCTTGGTAGAGACATAGATATCTCTCTCCAAAATTTTGCTGAGCTTCTGCATCTTTCCTGTGAGGGAGTTGATGTTTACTCCTATGACCTGCATGATTTTGTCTATCCGGCCGGTGAGTCTGCACTCACCGCGTCAACTTTACTCCACGGGGATGACAACCCCGGCTTAGTGAGGAATGAGGAGGTGAATAAATTCACACTCACCGCTCAAGTCCTTGCTAAATTTGTATTCTATAACATTCTGCCCAAATCTGGTGAATACAGTCATGCTAGGGGTCCTGTTCCTTGATTGTCTACTGCCTTCTGAAAGGCATTAAGATAAACATCCCCGCTTCATAATTTCTCACATGACCTCTGATCACGTCCTTGTCCCCACAAGGCACTTGCCTTATAGGATGCTCATTTCGTATCTCCTAAAACAACTCAATTTTGATCTGTCCTCTGAGATACCCACTGAACCCTCCGTGAACCATGAACAGTACCTTTTGAAGAGGATGCAAGCTAGGATGCAACATCCGCTCCTGAGCAGCCTCCTATTCCTCCTGCTCATGTTCCAGGGTCTTCATCTGCCCAGGGTCTTCATCTCCCAAGGACTTCCTCTTCTCCAGGGCCATCCATTCCTTCAGACCTTCAGGCCTTCATTTCATCTGAGCTTCGTACTCAGTTTCAGGAGCATCAGTCTTGGGTGACCGCTGAGATCCAGCAGCGACTGACCCAGATTCTGCGGCGGATGCGGCACATCGCGCGAGATGGACTCTCGTTATCAGGAACTTCGCAATGATATGTCCTATTTTGCTGATTCTATGCGATACATGGATTCACAATTTAGTGCACTCTTTGTGAAGTACAATATGCTTGGTCCAGACCCACGCCATTTGCCCGACCGCTTCCTTCCTCCGGCCCTCCATTTTCAGTTAGGGCCCTTCTGCTTCTTCAGCACCACAGCCAGGTGTTGCAGCTATTGATCCAGAGGAGGAGGCTTCTGATGAGGATGATGATGATGAGGATGTGGAGATGGCTGCAGGTGATGATGAGGACGACGATGAGGAGGACGACGATGATGAGGACGACGATGAGGAGTGACTTTCCTTTTGATGATGTCAAAAAGGAGGAGAGATATTCATGAGAGACTTCCTTGGGCTTATATTTTGTAGGTTGTATTTTGTATTTTGTGGGTTGGACACATTTTGGTATTTGTTTAGTATTTTGGACATGTATTTGATGGTTGTGTGGACATGTGTTTTCTATATGTTTTTATGTCTTGTATGAACATGTGTTTATTTATGGCATGAGTTATCTTTTCTGGCATAGACATGTGTATGGTTGTTTATTATTTGTGCCATTTACCTATGCCTGAGTATCTTTTATTATATGCATGTGTTGAGGGGGAGCTTCACTTGAAGTCTCCACCCAAAATGTTTGTAATAACTATGTATGTTTGTCATCATCAAAAAGGGGGAGATTGTTGGCCCAAAGGCCATTAGCCCGATATTTTGATGATAACAAACTATATTTAGTTATGTTTAACAATCTTGTTTAAAAGAATTTCAGGTTTAAAACAAGTGATTTGACGGCTCCACAATCAAGACTCACAATTTGAACGCCACTAAAGATTTGCATTCCCAAGCCTAGCACGGTAGAAAAGCTTCGGGATCAAAACATTGAAGAAAAGAAATTCAAGATTTGTAATTTATTTATTTTTAGATATTTTATCAAAACCTAGATGATAGAGGTAGAATATTTGGGATTGTCACTCACACACACTTAGTATTGCTTCATGGCTTCAAAAGAATTTTTATATCAGAATTTCTAACTTAGTTTTTAGAAATACCATGTTTGGAAAAACCAGTTTTAGAAAAATATTTTATTAAAAAGGATTTTCACCAAAAATGATCTAACATGTTGAGTGTTGATCTATGATCATACTCTTAGTTTTATTAGGTCTAGAACCTTATTTACAAATCCTTAAACCAAAATGCTTTAAACTAAAAATTTCCTTTTCTTTCTTCTAGACTCTGTTTTAACAGATCTGACAGAGTCCGGTCGACCGACCCAGTCGACCGACGTGCACAGACGTGCATGGCTGTGCATGTGTGCACGTCGGCCGACCGCTCGGGTCGACCGGGCACTTGTCAGTGCTCTCTGTTTATTTCGGTCGACCGAGTCGGCCGACCGTTTCCCCCAACGGTCAGAAATATGACCATTGGCGGTCGACCGACCGGTCGAACGGTAGTTGTCAGAAAGTCTGACAGACTTCAACAGCTCTATTTTTGACAGTTTTTTTATTGGGATCTCACCCCCAACAAATCCTTTAAGCTGTGTAGTTGGTTTTTTATCCACTATAAATAATGGGTCATTTCAACATGATAAGACAACAATTTTTACAAGATTTACAAGTTTTCAAAAGCCTTTCATTTTAGAAAATATTTTCATCAAAGCCAAATTCCCAAACACCTACTTGAAGCAAATCCCTCTACTTCACTCTAGTCATTTGCACTTCACAATCCCAAGTACTATCTCTACATATTGGTTATAGGATTGTGCTAAGTGAGCTTTTTGTGATCAAGTGTGATCAATTTTCTTCTTGAGCGAAGTTGTAGAGGCATCGGCCTCAAGTGAGCTAGTGTGCTCCAAGTGGTGTTGGGCATCACGAGAGATAGGACAAGTGTGTCCTTGTATGGAGATCCAGTGGGATCAACAATAGTGGAAATCCTTCAAGTGTGAAGGCGGGGACGTAGAGCGTGGCTCGAACCTCGGAAACATATCCTCGTGTTTGCGTTTGCTCAAATTTCTCTAAACTCAATCTCTTTATTACTTGCTTTACTTATTGCTTTATATCTTGCAAGCATTTTAATTTGAGCTTATTGTTTTAAGTAGATTTAAATTCCGCATTATTGCCATATTTCATATAGCCATCACCTATTCACCCCCCCCTCTAGGTGATTTCAGGTACAAATAAGATTAAAGAATCTAAAATTTCTGTTCTTGTTCACAAGTTTGAACTCTTCAAAATGAAGGAGAATGAAACAATTTCAGAAATGATTAGAATATTCACCGATATTACAAATCCTTAACATCCCTTGGAAAGGAGTATACTCAAGTCGAAAAAGTTAGAAAGGTTCTTCGTGCACTCACATCAGATTGGGAGAAGAAGACCACTGCAATAGAAGAAGCAAATGATCTCAACTATGTCATTAGAAAACCTATTGGTAATTTAATGCCATATGAAGTGCAACTTGAAGAGCGAAAATGGATGAACAACAATATCTATCCAAGAATAAAGTACTTGCCTTCCATACATCCTCAGATACAGAAAATTCAGATGATGATGAAGAGGAGATGACAATGCTCTCAAGAAAATTTAGAAAGTTCTCGAAGTAAGGTAAGTTTAAATATTTTAATTGTAATAAATAGGTCATATGAAGAAAGATTGCCCATTGCTCAAAAAACAAAGAGAATTCAACAGCAAAAGGTTTAAAAAGAAGAATGATTATCAGGCATCATGGGAGAATAGTGACCCATCTTCCTCTGATGAAGAAGAAGCCACTAAACATGCAAATGTTTGCTTTATGACTTAAGAAGAAGATGAGGTATAATATACTGAGCTCTTAGATGCATTTCATGAGTTATATAATGATCTCAAGAATGAAAAGATGAAAAATAAAGTTTTATTAAAGGAAAATGAAAGACTCATCAAAGAAAATTTTGTTTATGATTCTCAAATTTCTTCTGTAAATTCTCAAAAAGATGATTTTGAAAAGTTATCATCATGAAAAAGGATAATGAGAATTTATTACAAGATAATGCTTTATTGAAAAAGAAACCATGTCTTTAAATGAAAGAATTTCTGTATTAAATAAAGACATGACAAGTTTCAAAGATAAATATGAAGAACTTTTGAATAAAGTGACAAAGTTTAATAAAGGAAAAGAAAATTAAATGATATATTGTCAATAACAAAAGGTTTCATATAATCATTTTAGACTGGATTTTTAAAAGATAAGCATATTGGTCTTGGTTGTTCAAAAAATAATGTTTACAAGAAGAATAATGATAATTTTTTTGTTAAGAAGACCATGAAATCAAAGTTTAAAAATATTTGGATTCCTAAAAATTTAAATAATATGGAAAAAATGCTTATATTGCATCATATATACATCATATATGTAATTCATGCAATTACTTTATACTAACAGATGGAAATTAAATTCAAATTGGGTTTGGATTCCTAAAGGTTAATATTTTGATCATGTATGATTGGTGTCATTAACAATATTTTATCTTATAAATATCATACAAAGAAAAGAGAATTCCTGATGATATAAGTTATTTCTAACATTTGAAAATATAACATTTGTATGCTATGATGCAGGGGGAGAACACTTGTTTATATATATTTATTATAACCTATTTTCTGCAGGGGGAGCTTCTTTATAGGGGAGGCTTGTGCATACACACATTGTCATTATCAAAAGGGGGAGAATGTTGAAACTTATTTTGATGATAACAAATGTAATTTGTACTATTTTTATGTATTTTTTAGATATTTGTTAAACGCCTTGATCAAACAAAAATAGTCTATTAGTAGACTTGACCCTTTTTATTAGTAGACTTGACCCTTCCTATTAGTAGACTTGACCCTTCCTATAGTCGACTAATAGGATTGCTAGTCGACTTTAAGTCTATAATCGACTAAGTCTTGTCCAGAAAAGATATCAACTTTCTGTTTCTTGACTGAGCAGCATTAGTGACTTATCAACATTACTAGTCGACTAATACATATTGTAGTCGACTTATAATTTTGCTGGTCGACTAATAGTAGTTTCTAGAGACTTAGATATCTGTATCATATATTTATAGTCGACTAATCCTTTTGCTAGTCGAACTATCCCAGTCAAAATGCCTATACTAGTCGACTTACTCCCTACTCTAGTCGACTTATAACAGTTTCTGACTGTTAAATAGTTATTGAGTTTCTGGTGTTTATCCAACGTTTTAATATTCAAATTTGTCCTGATAACTGCCCTAGTTGACCATAGATTTCAGTTATAAATAGGGATGTTATACCTAGGCTAAATACACTAATTCATATCATTAGTTTTCTGTCCAAACTCTGTTGAAATATTTATTTTTCAGAACAACTAGTTTACTTTCTGTTCTTCACACAAATTCCATTCCTTTAGTGAAGAATTCTAAGAGTCTACCTATAAGAATCCTTGTTCACGTTCACATACAGATTCAAGGCTTATAGGATTGATTGTAATCACTCAAAGAGAAGTATTGTACAAGAGCGTCTTCTTGGTGTAGAAGAGAAGTTGTACAAGGTGTTGTTGTCTTTTTGGTGTAAGAAGAGTTGTACGGATTGGACAAAAGTTATTTTGTCAAGTGGTGTACATGTGTTAATTTTGGGTGTACAAAATTAAGGATAAGAAAAAATCTCAAGCGGGTTGCTTGGGGACTGGATGTAGGTCACGAGAACTGAACCAGGATAAAATCTCTTGTGTTTGCGTTTGCATATTTTTTGAGATTTATTTCCTTTCTTGCATGTTATTTTATTTAAGCTAATTATCTTTCTTTGAGTGTTGTGTTGACATAATATTTTAGATCCTACATGTGGATGCTCTAGAACTCATTATGATGTTTGTGCGGCGAATTTCTTGGGACCATTGCAGATCTTTTAGAATTAATTATTGGTATACAGCTAGCTGACGGTTGTCACATCGGGCATCTGGATCTCCTAAAAGGCTGAATTGTTCGTCACTTTGAATCTTGGTGCCATTAAGATTAGGATTGTGGGGTTTTATGACTTGACGGTGACAGTTGATCTTTTACCTTTATTGTTGACCAAAATTCACAGAATCGCTGGCTGACTTTTCAAGAATGAAAATTGAATTGAAGGTGGTTGGGCTTCTCATCCATCTATAAATAGAGGGAGATCTGGGGAGAAAATCTTTCATCTTTTTAAAAAAACTCTTGCTCCAAAATCCTATTTTTTTCTTTTTTGCGCCACCATGTCATCCTTTCTTCTTTTCATCAAATGGAGAAAGGAGAAGGAAAAGGAGAGAGATGAGGAAACGATAATCGGGCTCTCTCTTCTGAGGAGTCTAAAAGGTGCATTGCATTTTCATCCTGAAGGGGATATTACGGCACATTAGTCATCGTGACAGGGTGTCGCCATCAAGGGTGACGGGAGGACTCCTGCTTCCACTGGATCGGGTGATCTCGTTCTGGTTGCTCTTTTTTTAAGGGACAAGATTCGATCTTTTGGTTCGAAGCCTCTTTCCTGGTGGCATGTACAAGGAAGGAGGAGAGGGAGCTTATTAACTGGGTGCGTGCGGTGAATTGCTTCTCATAGTGAAGCTCAAATCTCTTCCTCAGAACACTTCAGAGGGGATGTGATACTATCTCCTCTTTGTGTGTCTTGCAGGCTTCTGTTTCCAAATAGCTACTACCTCGCTCTCATAGGGTTTCCTGGGAGTTCTCATTTTACTGCCTTGGAGAGACGTGGAGGTGGAGGAATGGAATTGCCTGCTTAGGAGACATGGCGTGAATGAAAATGGACAACTTCTCCCAGGAGGCATTCTCTGATGAGCAAGTTCTTGTTGCTTTAGCATAGGGGGTTATTGGTAGCAGGACTAGAGGGATCAGAACTAGATCATCTGTATTTCTATTTCAAAAATTTGTTAACACAGAGATGTAAAAGGGATTTGTATTACTCTTATCAGATATAATCAAATATATTTAATCGAATGATTCGGATGAAAAGATCTTCAGAATAGATAAATATATTTCTAGAATTGAAATGATTGTCTGGATCTTGCCTGGTTTGTTTTTATAGTTGGTTTTTGAAATTGATATGGCCATGCCTATTCGGAGTGCTGATCTCTATCTCTGGTATGTTGGTTGGATATAGAGTTATTTGGTGAATTTCACACTGTTGTTTTTGAGTGGAGGAGATCCCATCAGTGGAACATGCAAACTTGAGAGGGATCTGAGAGGGAAAAATTCATGTAGTAGAGTAGGGACTCTGAGTGGGGAAACTCCCACAATGAAGGATTTTGATCGCCCGTGGGCTAATCGAGATGGATCCCGCAAGCTGGTGGTTGCATTGTCGACTCCGAGTGAGGGACACTCCAAGAACGGGACTATACGCATTTTAGGTCTAATGGGGGATACTCCCATTAGTAGGGCGGGGACTCCGAGCGGGGGACGCCCCCACAGTAGAGGGTTTTGACTGCTCATAAGCTAATCGAGATGGAGCTCGTTGGCTGATACTTGCGTTACCGCCTCCGGGTGGGAGACACTCCCATAACAAGGTGTACAAGCATTTAGAATTCTAATGGGGGACACTTCCATCAGCAGGGGTAAAAAGGGTGCGCAGACAAGTATGCAATAAAACATTTTAAATCAACTGTAAATGTAATGAAATTCAATATAAGTGTAATAAGGTAGATTAACAAAATTATATATACTTAGCTTCTAATCACATGTAACTTGTATGGCGAGAAAATAATCCTAACAAGAAAAACCCATACCCTATGCCTTGTGCATTTATAGGCTAAATATATATAATCCATGTTAATCTGAGACAAACAGTACATGCAAGCATGTGCAAAGACTATGTTATTGGAATATAAGTGTTTTGTGTCGGATAATACTTGGACGGTCATATCTTTTCAGAGTGTTTAGTTTGTATATCTAGTAGGGTCAGTTGATTTGGAATGTTTAGATAAGCATGCGGTGTTGTTCCGAACTGGGGTAATCCCGTCAATAGCACTTGCAAACTTGATAAGATTCTAAAGTGAGAATATTACCTATTGACAGATTGGATGCGTGGACTCTGAGTGAGGGTGGAAGCCATCAGCGGAATGGCGACCTAGACCTCCGAGTGGGAAAAATCCAACAACAGAGTTAGATTTGGTTGGGACTCTGAGTGGGGGACACTCCCACACTAGAGGATTTTGACTGCTCGTAAGCTAATCGAGATGGAGCCATAGGCTGGTGCATACGTTGCCGACTCTTAGTGAGAAACACTTCCCACAACGGGACGTACAAGCATTTTGAATCTGATGAGGAACACTCCCATCAAGGTGTTAGCCCAAAGGCTCATCACTCTAGTTTTGATGATGATTAACTCATGTAGTTATAGTACTAATAATCTTATATTTATTAAGTTTTAAATATTTAATCAAGATCTTAGTCAGTGTTTAGCTTCAATAAAAGATTCAAAGTCAAAATTTGAAGCTAAACACATGTTAAATCAAGAGCTTGCGCTTCAAGTTCGCATCAAGTATTCAAAAAAGAGTCTAGCTCATGGATCAAGTTTGGATCAAGTCAAAATAGAATAGAAGATTTTCAAGAGAAGATTTTCAAGAAGACTTGAGTTCAAGTTTGTAAGTTTAAGATTTTTTTCTTTAGGATAAAATGTAAAGGATATATTAGTCATGGATTGTTCAAGCTAATACACAAAGACGCAAAATTTATATATTGTCTTTATTTTAAATATTTGTGTTTTTAGTTTAACTGCTTTGACTTTAAAAGAATATGTTTACATGATTTTTATCTCAATAGAATAAGTTTTATAGTTTGCAATATGTGTTGGAGTCTATCCACACATATTTGAGCTTCTTATGTTTATAGAAACTTATTTCTATACATTTTGATTATTAGATTTTCAAGAATACATCTTGGTTTCATAAATAGATTTCATCGAAACAAGTTTACATGGTTTATATATTTATTGGATTTCATTCATATACATTATTACTTTATATTGTTTAGATAACTTATTTTGATGAGTTTATATCATGTGTTTAAGTATTATTTTTATTAAAATTTATTTTGGAGCTTATTGTAAAAAACAAGGATATTTTATTTATTATGTGTATTGGATCATTTCCATATACACTATGCTTCAAATGTGCTTCAAATATCTTGTTTTTATATTGTACAAATTTTTGAAAAAAAATTGATTTTTCATTTAGAAACTAGTTCTTGGAAAATACCGATTTAAGCCTTAATTTCTATACCTAAATAGTTCAATTGTTTGTAATATGTGTTGATTTATGATCATACATATTTTTACTTCAAAGTATTTACATGAAATTATTTTTGTGAAATTTATGGGATTTAATTGAATTTTTAAGGGTTTTACAAGTCCAAGTTTTTATTCTTTAAAAACATGTTTTTAGGCTGCGGTCGACCGACCGGTCTACCGAATGAAGGCTCGGTCAACCGACGTGCGCAATGTGCACGAGCCCATAGCGGTCGACCGGGTCAGTCGACCGACTGAGAGACAATTTGTCTCTATTGGGTCGCGGTCGACTGACAGAGCCTAGCTTGGGTGCGGTTGGCCGGGCGGTCGACTGGCAACTTCAACGGTCTGAAAAATGACCGTTGGCGGTCGACCGGCCGGCTAATCTAGGCCATAACGGCTAGTTTTTTTGATGGCTATATAATTGCGTGTTTTGGCTAGTTTTTGTTGTAGATTTTCAACAAGTATTAAAGCTAGTTTTTGTTATCTTCAGCAGAGTTTTTCCAACAAGAGTTTAAGCTTAAGTTCTATATCAAATAAAAAGTTTATCAAGATTATTTCTCTTGAGATTTTCAAAAGCATTTTCTTGAGGTTTCCACCACAAAATCTATCTAGTTTTTCTCACACAAACTTGAGCTATCCATTACTATATCCATCCTCTAGAAACCTTGTTGTGAGAGTGTTTGTTGGTGATCAAGAGAAGAGATCACCAAGTGTTCCACTTGTATTTAGAGAAGTTGTAGAGGTTGTGGCCTCGGCAAGCGTGTAATTGTATTGTGTATTGTTCTTGCGGGAGCAAGTGAGGGACTTGCGGGTCCAAAAATTTTTGAGGGAGCTCGTTATAGGTGTTGCAGTACTGAGTGATCTTGCATGATCGTTTTTAGTGGAAAATTTTCATTGCGGTGAAGGCAGGGATGTAAAGCAAGTGGCTCAACCTCAAAAAAATCTCCTGTGTTGTGATTGCTTATCTCTCTCTCAACTCGCTTGCGTTTATATCTTACATACTCATAATTGTCCATATCTCTATATGCTTGATATTACTTGTGCTCAATAGATATACTTGCTTGGGTTGTTTGATATCTTACATTGTTATTATTGTTTATTCTTTACATGCTTAATATTGTATTTGTGCTCACACTAGTATTTAACCAAGAGAGCTATAGTTGCACCTCGACTCTTAATCAAGAGAAATCTCGAGGAGAAGTTCAGAGCCCTTCACTGGGAATTCGGCTTCACTCTTTGGTTATACATTGTGCGATAGTTTTAGTGTGCATAGTAGTTTTTAATTCTGCATTGTTTGGTATTATATTTGCATATCAACTATTCACCCCCCTCTAAGTGATCTATAGCATGAGCTCTGAGCGGGGGAGACTCCCACGATGGAAGGGTTGGCTGCTCGTAAGCTAATTGAGATGGAGCCCATAGGCTAGCTCTTGGATTGTCGACTCCTAACGAGGGACAATAGGACATACAAGTATTTTGCATCTGATGGGGGACACTCCTATCAGCAGGGTGGCATGGAAACCGTTAGGAGAAAAATGCATTTTTATTTCATAATTTAATAAAATACCGGGACTTAATTGAAATATATGAGGAGTAAATAGAGAAGGCACTCCCCTGTCTTTATTGGAGACGCGGGATCACTCAATAGCTTTGTACAGAGTAATTGTGTGCTATGGTTGGGTAGGCAGTGGAGCGTTCAGCTGTCCTAATTTAGAGGCTGTACCAAGGGTAAAAATATACTCTTTGAGGAAGCCTTGGGGGACATGTTCTTCCTGGTATAATCAGAGGCTTCTTCTGTGGATGGTCTTGTATCCCTTATTGTCGTAAAAGAAGCTGTATTCCTCTGCTCTGGGGATCAGTACATGTTGAATGGCTTCGGACGCTTGACGCATAGTTAGTCCTTGATGGCATTGAAGACTTCATTAATAGGAAGCCTCAATGGAGTAAAATGTTATTCCGTCCTGAAGGCTTAAAGTGGATTAGAAGAGAGGACTGGGAATGCCCGCTTTTTGCATGCAATTTGCCCCGATTCGGGTTCCTGACACCAAAAGTAGCTTCATATTATGACTTTGACTTTTTTCTATCATCATTGCGTTTAGCAGAGTAATGGCGGAGCTCTTCAAACTGGATATAGGGCTAAGCTCGGTATAGGATCTCACTCATTCAAGTGACATTTTACTTCAGCAAGTGCTTATAAAGAGGGTGAGAAATATGCAACCCACTGATGAATTCAAGCACAGAGACATCATCATCGCAGTTGGGAACTTGGCTAGCTGGCTCTAGAAGTGGGCGATGCATGACTTGACGCTATCTCCTTGCCTATTTTAACTGTGAAAAGGTGGTGGTTGTTTCTCTTGGCCTCCTAACAAGAGGCATATTAAGTGAGGAACACTTCGGTTACCTCCTAAAAATTGTGGAGAGAATGTGGGACAAGGAGTAGAATCAATCTAAGACCACACCTTTCAGACTGCATAGAAAGGTTAGGCATATGAGTGGATCATTGCAGGAGTAGACCACCATCTTGTCATAGAAGTGCTAGATCTGTTGAACCGGGTCATTCATTTTGGAGTAGTAGTCAAAATCGGGGTTGCGAACTTCCTCGAAAACTTGCACTCCAAGATCTCTTTGGAGAGAAGGGAGTCCAAGGTTCTGGCAGCGGCTTGTTTCAGTCTGCTTTGGAGTTGGAGTTTGGCCTCCTCAATTCATCTTTGGACTCGTCGAGTGCTCGGATGTCGGGAGATTTTTTTAATTTTTCTCTGAGCTTCGTGAGCTTCTGTTCGAAAATGATTGAAATTGTCACGCCCTGCTTCCCAAAATATGTGGAAATGGAGTCGCAACGAGAGTCGGCGACATATATACGCGAGAAAAATACCCTACGTATACATGCTAAGCCTAAAGTAAGCTAAACAAGCTATATAATCACTATAAAGAATCAACATCACTATAATAGTACATATGGATGTCCACACATGAAATCGAATGAATATAGAAAAAGAATAACGACTGATAGCAATGTATAGAGAATCAGGGAAACTACAGAATCAAAAGAAATAAAAAGTAAGACAACACTACCAGAATAGGAAGAGAGAAACTCCAACTTCACACAACATATCCAACCTCATCGAATACCTGTCTATAAAATAAAAACATCCAATACCTAAACGTGCAAATCTAGGATCGTCAGAAAGCGACCTAATTAGTATGTAAGATAAAGGAAAATTACACATGCATATAATGTGTGAGTATATGAAATGAAACTAAAAAAAATATAATGGGTAAGAGATAATATGTATATAATCAATGACTAGTAATAAAAATTAATCAGTAACAGAGTTAGATACATCTAACCAGGTCATGTTTACTATTGGGTATCCAACATACATAAATGTATTAGGCAAAGACAATCAATTACAGTACTTATTATTTACTATGCCAGCGAACACCAATTGTCACCTATAATAGACGCAACCCATACTATGCCTACTACATGTGTTAATTAGAGTTCTAAATTATAAAACTGATTGGTTAGAGACATTGTTCATGCTTTAGCATACCCAAGACCATGGTCCAGATGCCTGGCGCTAAACTAGGCCCTAACGTCAGGTAGTCAATAACAGTAACAGTACTCACAGTATCACTGTAGAACAATACTCAAGTGACACTGTGGAACAATGAACAGATAGGATGTCAGTCATCCGCCGGAACCCTGCAGTAAAACCGTATCTTGGCTGCGTAACCTGTATCCTAGGGCCACCCAAAATACAGACGCTGTCTCATCCATCAATTTTTTCAATCCCAGTGTAAGTTGTCCATTTACATTATTATTTAATTTAGTTAAACAATCAAAATTCATGTTACTAGAATACTGAGACGATGCGGTGACAGTAACAGCAATAGTAAAGTAACAGTAACAGTAATCTTATACACGGTGAATAGTAAAAGTAACCGTGTATAGATGAGTAGAGTTGTACCGAGCATTACAGTCTAACGATACTTTCTCAGTAACTTTCAATAGCAAGAATTATTATAATAACAAATTCAGATACTGCTCACTAGACAGTCTCATCTAGAACTGATCAATATCTCATTCATCTACACTAAGATGCAATAGTAACTGATCCATCAACTAACAATCTCAATACAATCATCGTGAACATCAAGTATCAATCTATGTCAAAGTATCTGATATGGTAAACCATCATCTTAATAAATCAATAACCAGCCATCTCATTTCTGTCGATCTACTCTAATCCATTATGTTATCAGTATATCCATCTTCTAGTCACTAATATATCAGAGCCTCACACAAATAGTCAGCTACATCTAGTCATATACTCACTATGGAATAACAGTAAGATCATCGCATATTCTCACTACTGTCAAGGTAAATCACAAGATTCAACATAAAGAATATACATCTCAGGTCAACTCTAAACTCTAACTAAGTCCATACATAGATCCAAACATCAAGAAAGAATCAGTCTTCTAGCAAAGTAGCATCCTATTCTATCAATCCACAATATCCAAAAAGAATTCTATATAATAACCAAATAATTGTCTCATAAATAATTCACATGAAATATGTTCTCATCCACAAACACGAACTAGGCTGGTCCAGTGAAGTTACTGGTGTATCTAAGTCCCAGATATAATAATACATACTCGTCTATATCTAATCAATCATCACTATATAAATCTAATTAAGATCATCATATATTCCCACTTATATTAAGCTCAATCACAATATCCAGAAATTCAAGTAGCTAATCAATTATGTATATACATGCAACAGGTCAGGTCAACCTAATCTACGCCAACTCCTTAACCCAAGATCAAGTCCATCCAATCGAGTCCACTGATCAAATCTAGTGTAAAGTATATAACTTTCAGGTCAACTCCAACTCTAACTAAGTCTTTATCAATCCGTGTATCAGTCAGTCCATCGATAAGGTAATATCACATCTATTTATCCTCAATGTCCAAAAGAGTTTCGGTCGGAATATCATCAACAATGGTCAATAAATATTATATACAAATTATGTTCTCTATCCTCAAATGTAAATTAGACTAAATGATCAGTAGATCAGATCAAGTCACAGTATAAGGTATACCTCAACTAATCCTGAATCAATAATGATAAATAACTACACATGAAACGACGCTAATAAATACTCAGATTAATAAAATAAATACATTGAATGTTCACTGATGTCTCATAAAGTGATACAGGTATACGTACTGGTATAATATATCAAATGGTCACATGAAATAATACGAATAAAACATAGATATCAAGTGACAACGATAATTAAGAAAATAGCTCAAGAGCAAACACTCACATGAAATGACGTGATTTTGGATCCGAATCGCCATCTGGTCTTCATTGTAAGAATCGGTACGTCTCTCTAGATCATCTCATAGGTTAGTTTTTGAATCGCCAATATATCAGGTTATCTGCAAACACGAATCTTAGTCTCCTGCAACGGGTCCGGATCTCACCAAACGGGTCCGTACGCTGCAACACGCAACCCAACCCATGAACTCACATACACCTGTATACATACACACACACACATGTACACCCATATATATAATATACACATACATACATATTATATACACATACCCAAACATACGTTCACAGGACAAACATACACTCACGCACGCACAGAATGGCATACTCATTACTCACTAATCCATGCACACACTAACACATACATAATTACACAAATAATTAAACACATGAACATATATTAATACACATACAACTTTATACACCATGCATTAATTTACACTTAAGAATATAAAGAGAAGAGAAAAAGAGAGTTATGAAGGGGAGGAACTAACGATCGGCCATGGAGAGTTTGACGGCGGAGGAGGCGGAGGCTGCGGAAGATGTCGGGATGTCGTGAGCTGCCGTCGGGATCATGCTAGAGAAGAAAGAGGAGGTTGCATGGTGGGTTGGGACTGCAAGCAAAGGAAGGAGAAGAAATTAGGTTAGAGTTTTGGTTTAGGATTAGATGTTTATTTAGGAGATGTTAATTGGTTATGATTATATAGTTAGGATTAAGATAATTTAAGATTAGATATTTAGGATTAGAAGATAATGAGAGATTAGGTTAGTTAGGATTTTTATTTAATTAAGATAACTATAGGATTTATTAGTTAGGATTACGAGGATTAGGTTGGTTAAGATTTGTATTTTATGGATAGGATTAAATATAGGGATAGAGATATATGGTTGGTGATTAGATAGTTAAGATATAGGATTACATAGTTAGGATTTTATTTTGAAATAGAATTAGCTGAGATTATGATTTTCAAAATAGCATTTGGATTTAGGGTAAATTAGGGTTGATATATTTTTTGTTAAAATTTAATTTGAGATAAGATTAAAATTAGATATTAGGTAATAGGTTTTGGTTTGGTTTTGGCTCAAATAAAAGAAAAATAGAAGGAATGAAAATGGGCTCATGGCTTGGGTCAAGAAAAAAATAAAAGAAAGATATGAAACGGATATGCGATAATGGTAAAAGGTAAAGCATATGGAAATGGGTACTTGATTTTGGATTGGGATTAGGATAAAGAATAAGAAATAAAAAAAGGAAGAAAAAAATAGGGGGGGCAAGAAGTGAGCTTGTCTAAGAATAATGCACAAAATAAATATGAATAATATTAATAATAAGAATAATAACAATAATACACAAAGATATTTAACAATAATAATAATAATAATTGCCAATAGTAATAACCATAATAATACTACATAACAACAATAATAATTAACACAAAATACATGCAATAAAAAATACTATTATTAATTATTAAATCTTGTATTTTAAAAATAGAGGTATTACACAAATCAACTTCGTTATTAGAGTAATCTTCTTGTAGGGAGGACATCAGTTTGGGCCGCCTCAGATTTGTAATAGGCCTATCGATCCGAGCCTCTCTGCCTTCAGGCTCACTCTCCGGGTTCGTCTGCACCCGATTGTTTTTTAGTGTGGCGATCTGTTACTGGAGTTGGTCTGGTCAGATTTATTATTCCTCTATATGCTCCTCCATGTCAGCGAGTGTCTGAAGAATTTGGCCTTCATACAGCATTGGCAGTCGGATGCTGGCGGCTGCCCCTGCGATGAGGAGGACCTTTTATCCTCCACAACGTGCTGTCTTTCGACAGCATGTGGAGGGACCGTGTCCCCGACGGTCTTGGCCTTTGACGTGGCACCGTTGAGGGTGACATTGCTTTCTTGGGGCCACCGATGCTATGAAAAAGGCTTGTTGTGAAAGGTTTAGGGTTAGATGAGAAGGAGATCTTGAGTGTGAACACATCTCTCAATGAAAGCACCAGTTTGTGGTGGACAAAAACTAGCTCACCGTAGATCGATCCACCATAAGCGAAGTTTGAGGCACTCCCTGGGGTGTTACCTATCAGAGCACACAAAAGAAGAGACACTCTTCAAATTAGGAGCACCGGTGTGGTACTGGCCAAAGACACCCTTAGGTTTGAGAATCGGTAGGAGCAATGGTAGGGAGGACTGGCAGAAAGAAACTACCAGTATGGTGGAAAGAATAGATCGTGTAGAGAAAAACTGTAGGTGTATTGTGGTAGAAGACTAGCAGAGGGAAACTGCTGTTGGCCCGGAGGCCTTCCTCTCTAGTTTTGATGATGATTAACTCATATAGTTATGTTTACTAATTATCTTGTGATTTAGTTTCAGATCATGTAACAAGATATTAGTTGGTGATTATTTCAAAAAAGAGGAGTTTGGAAGCTTTCACATGGTGATTCCAGTGCCCGAGCATCAAGATCATACCTTTGCACTCGGTGGATCACGTTGGGATCGAGTCGGCTTGAAGATGGAAGATCATCAAGAAGACTTAGACATCCTAGTTTAGTTTAGTGTGTATAGATCCATTTGTAAAGATAAGAATAGTTGATATGCTCAAGTGTACAACACACGTTTTATAGTTTTTCGGTTTTTAGTTTAACCGATATTTGTTTTCATGAATAGATTGATCAAAACAAGTTTAAATGGTTTATATGTATAGTAGATGTATTCTTTCTATACATGCATGCTTAAAACTTCCTAAACAAACTTATTTTGACTTTCCTATTCATGTGTTGAAAAATCAAGTTTGATAAAATACAAGTTTTGGTTTTTGGTAAAAATGTTAAAACACAAAAATAGTTTCATATGCTTGATATTTGAGTTAAAATGTTTATCCATGTTATGTATCAATGCAAAATGATAAAACTATTTTGGGTATTTTTACAAAGACTTAAAAGATTTTTAAAAATATATTTAATTATTTTTCTGACCCAGAACAGTGGCTGACAGGCCAGGACGGCCGACCGCACGGTCGACCGTACCAAGGGCCAGTCGACCTTGTGGTCAACCGACGTGCACAGAGCTGTGCACGTCTGGCAGCACAGTGGGCGGCCGACCGAGCGGTCGACCGGACCAGAGAGCTTTGCTCTCTGTATCTGGGCGGTCGGCCGTACGGTCGACCGGATGCCCCAACGGTCATATTTCTGACCGTTAGTGGTCGGCGGCGGCCGACCGCAAGCCTGTCAGGCTGCCAGATCAGCCTAACGGCTAATTTTCTGTTTTGGCCTATATAAACCCCATTCCTTTGGGATTTTGGCCAAGGTTTTTAACAAGAAAAATTCCTAATTTCTCCAGAGTTTAAAAGAAGTTTTCAAAGTGTTTTAGAGCTAAAAAGATTTCATCCCTGTTTTGTTTTAGAGTTTTTGAAAAATCAAAGAAAATAGAATTTTGGGAAATTTGGTTTGTTCTTCATTTATATCTTTTACCAAGAGTTTTTCCCAAGTATTTTTCTTTGAGTTTTTGTTTTCAAAACTCTAATTTTTTCACACTTGAGCTATCATCTATCCTATTCTATTAGGATCATTGTTTTGTGGGAAAAGAAAGTGTTGAGGTTGATTGAGCCTCCAAGTTGTAAACCCTCCTTTATTTGTGTATCCCTCTTTGGTAGAGGTTGATCGGAGTGGTGTTTGGATCCCTCTTCGGTAGAGGTGATTGTGATTGTATTGGCTACGGGCCTTATCCCTCTTCGGTAGAGGTGGATTGTGGTTGTATTGCCTCGGTGGCATTGTAAGGTTGAGAGAGGAGTTCGGTACTCCTTTAGTGGATTAGAAATCCTTCTCGGTGAAGGCGGAGACGTAGAGCTAGGGGCTCGAACCTCGAAACATATCTTTGTGTTTGCGTTTGATCCATTGTCTCTCTAACTCTCTCTCTCTTTTATTTGTGCAAAAGCATCATTCTTCATTCATATCATTCATATTGCTTGTGTTGCCTTGCATTATTTCATATTGCTTATCATCCTTATATGCTTGGCTTGTTTGTGTATGCCTCACTTGTACTTAACCACAAGAGCTTCATATAGCACCTCAACCATATCTAGGGGAATCAAGAGGAGTTAGTCTAGAGCCTTCACGGGGAATTCGGCTACACTTGTGTGTTGTACTAAGTGTGTTGCAAAATTTGTTTAATCTTCCGCATTTAGCGCATTTAGTTTCTAGATTAGCACTTATACCTATTCACCCCCCTCTAGGTGTTTTACAATTGGTATCAGAGCCTACGCTCCTGATACTTAGGCTTAACATCCTAGGAGTGAGATCCTTTTGTTTGCTAATCTATCATTTGCATTTGCTTGTTTGCACACATATAGTTTGGACCCATGGACTTCATGACCCCACCTATGTTTGACCCTTCCAACATTCTTGTTTGGAAGACTAAGATGTCCATCTATTTACAAACCCTAGGATATAAGGTTCACCTTGCCATTACCAAGGAATCCTACCTTAGTGATAGCAAGCATATAGGGGCCAATGCACAAGCCCTTGAGGTCATTAGAAGCACACTTCCTAAAGAATATCTTTTACTTGCTTCTAACTTTGATTCCGTATTTGCAGTGTGGAATATGTTGACAACCACCACCTCCAAGCTTCAAGTGCCAATCCAACCGGAGGAAGAATCTAGTGGAGATGAATCCGAGCCACAACAATGCTATACGGTCCAAGGGAATGACTCCCTTGAGGTACACTCGGAAACCCACTTAGATGATGATGATGATGCTAGTTCTTCAAATGATTATGTTGATGCCCATGCTTTAAATGAAGAACTAACCATTGTGTGTGAAAAATTAATTGAAAAATATAAAATTTGAAAAAGAAAAGTCTAGGCCTTGAAAATGATAATAAAAGTTTGCATTCTAGACTTAACAATGTTTTGCAAGAGAAGGTTGAGGTCTATAATGAAAGGGATTCATTGAGATCTCAACTAGACCTTGCACTAAAAGAAAATAATTTTTTGAAAAATAAAATGATTGTGAAACACTTTTGAAGAAAAAATGAAAACTTGTCTTCAAAAATTGATTTTGTCTTAAAGGAGAATTTTGCTTTGAAAAATAAAATTATTTCTATTTCAAATGATTTAAATGTTTGTTAAAGAAAAATGAGTTTTTGAAAATAAGATTGATGCTCATGTTTGCCATGCTAGGGTAGTATCTCACACTTCACGCCTTGCATGCTCCACTTTATCTTCAAGTGTTAAAAATGATATAAATGTTTAGAAGAAGAGTGTTGATTGTTTGGGCTCCACTTTGAGCCAATGTGTTGTTGGACATACACGATTGGAATCTTTGTTTCGAATGAAACAAGTTCCATCTATTATTCATGCACACCCATCACGGCATACACATGCTTCTCATGGACACCATCACACGTTGTATGCTCATGTGTACATTGTACACATTGTGGACGTAAGGGCCACCTTGCTAAATTTTGTTATGATAGAATACATGTTTCAAATTTAGCAAATAATTTTGTTTGGGTTAGGAATGATACTAACCCCCATGGACCCAAAAAGTTGTGGGTACCAAAGACCACCCCTCGTGTATTTGATGTAGGCGTGGGCTCTCACATGACGTGAGAGTGAAGGTACCTTGGAGTGAATGCGTTCCGTACTTAAAGGAAACATTTTGGATGCATCACTTTCAAGGAAGGTTTGGTGGGAGGACCACCTTGTTTTGGAGACAAGAAGAGTTGCCTTCTAGGTTTTTGGTAACGATTCCTAACTCATTATTGTTTACATGCTTTCATATTCATTGTTTATAGCATGTTTTATTGTTTATAGATTATTATGTCAATGCCATGATTATTAGACTCTTGACATACATGTATAGTATTTGAGACACCCATGTTTATATGGACCCATATTTTGTGTTCTGATCGTTGTTTAGCTATCATGTTTATCATAGGTTTAATAACATGTGAATTTGTATAATAATCATGTTTTTGTTTATCATGATGTTTTTGTCTTGTTTTATGCTTCATACTTGAATATATGTTTAAATGTTAGTTTTCATTAAGACTAGGTATATATTTGTGCATATAGTGGCCACAAATAAATCTATATATGTTTGAGCTTGAATGCTTATTTGAACCCATTAGATTGCTAGTATAGTCTAGTTTTGATGATCCATGCATTTTAAACTTGTATTCCATTTTTGGATTTGTTTTTGTGTTTATGTTTAACTTCATGTATATGTCTATTTTATCCAAACTATTGTCTATACATATACATCCTTTGAGCCACGTGCCTTCATGCATATATCTTTGTGGACTCGTTGTGTTTGGATATGTATGTATACTTTAGTTTGTATAGGACATACATATACTTGAAGATTAAATAGTTTTGATGATTTTCATGTTTTCATGTTTCAAGAAATATTGAGTTTATTGTTCATCTTTCATGATTATGATCTTCACATTATATTTGTACACTCACATTTATTGTTTACTCATGTGTTTGTTTTCATGAGTCATATTTATGCTTAATTGGCTTAGAGTGTTGATTATCATGTGGATTTCATGTTTCATGAAAAATTAATTTTGTTTTATTCCTTACTTGAAGGATTTCGTACTAGTTTACAAATTTTCATATAACTAGTTGCGATATTCTTCATATGGTAGAGTTTTTTTCAAACATACTTCAATTTTCAAACCTATTTTTGAAAACCCCTACCATCCACGGGCGGTTGGATGGGAGATCATGCTCATGTATGCTTTATATTGAAAATCATTTTAAAACTTGAATATGGTGGGTGGTAGTTATATTATGTATACACTTGATCATTATTGTTGTTTCAATTGGTATCATTGGACTCTTTCAATTGGTATCAATTTTAACATTTTTGTATACTTATATATTTTTGTATATGTATGCTCGCACTTCAAAGAATATCAATTTCAATTGGTATCTATTTTTTTCATACATATATAATATTTGTTTATACTAAGCTTGAGTTTCAATTTTGTTTCAATTGATTAGTTTTCAATTGCTTTTCAATTGGTATCTCATTTCAAGCCTACGCATTGTTTTAGTTGGTATTTCATAAAGGGGGAGAAAATTTGTTTTTGTATTTTAATTGGTATTTGGTTTACCTTTCCACTCCCTTACTTTATGAATAGAAAAGAATAATTTCAATTTGGTATCATATGTTTAAAAAGAATAATACTTTTATTGGTATCAAATTTGTTTTATTGAGGAAATTCGATTTTCAAATTGAGAAAATTCAAAATTTTGTTTAAAGAAAATACAAAAGTTTTGATTTGTATTGCATATATGCAAGGAGAGCTTAACATCTCTTCTACATATAGATTCATGATGAGTGTATCTGTATTGAAGAGCTTGACAACTTCTTCTTTATGTGGTACACGTGTGTAGAGGGAGCTTCACATCTCCTCTTATGCATTACATAGTGTACGTTATGTGAATTAGGGCTTGTCATCCCTCCTTCATGTAATGTATCTATGTAGGGAAGCTTCACATCTTCCTCTTCATGAATGTATATATAGCATATACCATTTATTTATTGATCTATATTTACTTTCAATTGGTATCAAGATGCTACTTTGACATATTTTCAATTGATATCTTAATTGATTGTCACCCCTATTTGATTTTGTTTTTGTATTAGACAGAAAGGGGGAGAATATTGTTTTTATTAACCCTTTTGTTGATTCATTATTTCGAACAAAAAAAAGGGGAGAAAAATTTATTGATTTGGTTTTGCTTTTACCCCTTATTGATGATTGTTTCTTTGTATTAAAAAAAGGGAGAAGATTTTGTTTGTTTTAGTTTTTTACCCTTTATTGATGATTGACAAAAAGGGGGAGAAAGATTTTGAGTTTGATTGTGTTTTATATATGCATATTTATGTTTTTCATATATTAAGTTTAATTTAGTTTAATTTTAATTGGTATCTAGAGCATGTTTTGTTTTTGAACATTTCATTGACATCTAGAGCCTTTTTATTGTTTATGCATATCTATGCATGTTAAATGTTTAATATTCATTGCATATTTATGTTTATTTATTTATGCATGAGTTAAGGGGGAGCTTCTTTGAAGCTTAACTTTAATCCATGCATATATAACTCCATGAGTTTTGTCATCATCCAAAAGGGGGAGATTGTTGGCCCGGAGGCCTTCCTCTCTAGTTTTGATGATGATTAACTCATGTAGTTATGTTTACTAATTATCTTGTGATTTTAGTTTCAGATCATGTAACAAGATATTAGTTGGTGATTGCTTCAAAAAGAGGAGTTTGGAAGCTTTCACATGGTGATTCCAGTGCCCAGCATCAAGATCATACCTTTGCACTCGGTGGATCACGTTTGGGATCGAGTCGGCTTGAAGATGGAAGATCATCAAGAAGACTTAGGTATTCTAGTTTTAGTTTAGTATGTTTAGATCCATTTGTAAAGATAAGAATAGTTGATATGCTCAAGTGCACAACACACACGTTTTATGGTTTTTCGGTTTTTAGTTAACCGATATTTGTTTTCATGAATAGATTGATCAAAACAAGTTTAAATAGTTTATATGTATAGTAGATGTATTCTTTCTATACATGCATGCTTAAAACTTCCTGAACAAACTTATTTTGACTTTCCTATTCATGTGTTGAAAAAATCAAGTTTGATAAAATACAAGTTTTGGTTTTTGGTAAAAATGTTAAAATGCAAAAATAGTTTCATATGCTTGATATTTGAGTTAAAATTTTTATCACATGTTTATGTATCAATGCAAAATGATAAAACTATTTTTTGTATTTTTACAAAGACTTAAAAGATTTTTAGAAATATATTTAATTGTTTTTCTGACCTAGAACAGTGGCTGACAGGCCAGGACGGCCGACCGCACGGTCGACCGTACCAAGGGCCGGTCGACCTTGCGGTCAACCGACGTGCACAGAGCTGTGCACGTCTGGCAGCACAGTGGGCCGGCCGACCGAGCGGTCAACCGGACCAGAGAGCTTTGCTCTCTATATCTGGGCGGTCGGCCGTACGGTCGACCGGATGCCCCAACGATCATATTTCTGACTGTTGGCCGGCCGATCGCAAGCCTGTCAGGCTGCCAGATCAGCCTAACGGCTAGTTTTCTGTTTTGGCCTATATAAACCTCATTCCTTTGGGATTTTAGCCAAGGTTTTTAACAAGAAAAATTCCTAGTTTCTCCAGAGTTTAAAAGAAGTTTTCAAAGTGTTTTAGAGCTAAAAAGATTTCATCCTTGTTTGTTTTAGAGTTTTTGAAAAATCAAAGAAAATAGAATTTTGGGAAATTTGGTTTGTTCTTCATTTATATCTTTTACCAAGAGTTTTTCCAAGTATTTTTCTTTGAGTTTTTGTTTTCAAACTCTAGTTTTTTCACACTTGAGCTATCATCTATCCTATTCTATTAGGATCATTATTTTGTGGAAAAAGAAAATGTTTGAGGTTGATTGAGCCTCCAAGTTGTAAACCCTCCTTTATTTGTGTATCCCTCTTTGGTAGAGGTTGATCGGAGTGGTGTTTGGATCCCTCTTCGGTAGAGATGATTGTGATTGTATTGGCTACGGGCCTTATCCCTCTTCAGTAGAGGTGGATTGTGGTTGTATTGCCTCGGTGGCATTGTAAGGTTGAGAGAGGAGTTCGGTACTCCTTTAGTGGATTAGAAATCCTTCTCGGTGAAGGCGGGGACGTAGAGCTAGGGGCTCGAACCTCGGAACATATCTTTGTGTTTGCGTTTGATCCATTGTCTCTCTAACTCTCTCTCTTATTTGTGCAAAGCATTGTTCTTCATTCATATCATTCATATTGCTTGTGTTGCCTTGCATTATTTCATATTGCTTATCATCCTTATATGCTTGGCTTGTTTGTGTGTGCCTCACTTGTACTTAACCACAAGAGCTTCATATAGCACCTCAACCCATATCTAGGGGAATCAAGAGGAGTTAGTCCAGAGCCCTTCACGGGGAATTCGGCTACACTTGTGTGTTGTACTAAGTGTGTTTGCAAAATTTGTTTAAGCTTCTGCATTTAGCGTATTTAGTTTCTAGATTAGCACTTACACCTATTCACCCCCCCTCTAGGTGTTTTACAACTGCTAGTGTAGCTCTATGAGTATATGCATGTATTCTCTGAGAATAGGGCAGTGATCCCCTTCTTCTAGGAGAAGAAGGATCATACATACCTGACATGGATGTCTGTGTGGATGCAAAATTGACGGGCTGCTGTAACTTCACAATCTGTATATGCTGGATTTGTTGTAATGGTTGTAATTACTGGCGTTGATTGATTGAGGGTACATGTTGGGGAATCTGTCAATGTTCATAATTGTCCGCGCTGAAAGGGGCGTTACATGTTATGAGCGTGGGGAGGATGAAGCTGTGTAATGACAGGCGGAGATCTCGGTAGACTAATATTTGGGGCTTTAGACTTAGGGTCGAAGGCTTAAGGAAAAAACATAAAAGAAAGAATATGTTATGAAAGGGTTAGATAACATGGCAATTGATATACTATATATTTTAAGTTCTAGTTTTGGTGCGAATATGGTACCATGGTGTATAGTGAATAAAAAAATCTTAATAAAGAAGAAAATTGTTCTAAGAAGAATATATAACTGCCAACATAATGCTCAGAAAAAACTATAAGAATTAAATTTTAGAATGCATAGAATACATCTAAGAAATCAAATAAAAATAAAAACATAAGTAGTAGATGTTTACCTAAAATTTTAAAAAATCTGACAAAAATAATGATGTCCTTGAGCTTAAGGACTAGAAATAAAACTTACAATAAAAATTAAAAATGAGACTAAATTATTAAACTTATCTATGAAATTAAAATTAAAAAAGAAAATATTAAAAAGAAATATGCAATAAAACATACACTTTAGCTTCGAACTCGGGGGGGGGGGGGGGGAGTTGAAAAAAGAAGAATCAAAGCTGGTGCCAGAAAGTAGGTTTAGGGTTCTTCTCGAACTTAGAGTTTAGGATTTTGTTTTATGATGATGAAAAAAAAAAATTTTGTAAGATGAGAGGAATAAGAGTCTGAGTTAGTTTAATAGTCTGAATTTGGGGATCTTTCTTTTATAGAGCGATTTGTAGGTGATTAGTTTAATAGTCTGATTTGTAGGTGATTACTCGTTCGTTCTCCTGATGAATGAAGGGGATCTTTCTTTTATAGAGCGAACCGTAGCTTCTGGAGAATGATGAATCATTGCCTTTACTTGGAAGTGCCTGCTTGAGGTGACTTTGATGAGATGTGATTTGAATTGATTTGAATGGCTTCTTATCTTCTTTTGCATGCGTTGAATGGCTTCTTATCTTCTTTTGCATGCGTGAGGAATCTTCTTTGCTTTCTGTCTTGTTGAATGAATGCTTTGTCTGGAGTGCTGGAGGAATCCGTTTTGCTTTATGTCTTGTTGATTGACTGCTTTGTCTTTGAATGCTTTTGTCCGGAGTCCCTTGCTTGCTTTATACCTTCTGCTTTTGACTTTTTTGCTTTTGAACTGTGTGTGAACGGCTGATTAAGACGGGAGAGGTGTTGTATTGTGGAGTATAATTTGCACACAAAATATATTCAATAAAAAGAGATAAGGTTTAGATTCAACCTCAAGTGCTTTGATCACTCCACAAATGTATTCCAAATGATTAATGTACCCTTTCCTATCTCCGTTATAGCATGGGCTATACCGAGTCGATTCTCAGGGAGAGCTTGCGATGGAAGCGTTACGGTTGGTAGTGAAGAAAAGAAAACGAAGATTCTTCTTTGTCTTAAAAGAATAAAAACAAATTGGAAAAAGAAATGAAAGAATCGGTGGATATGTTCATGATGGAAAATGAAAAGAAATCAAAACAAGATTGGCTTTTGGATTAACACTAAAAGAAAGAAAACTTTGAAAAGACTCTTAGAATGAGAAGATCATGACTAGCTAACCTTACTACCTTGCTAAAACTTACTAAACTCCGTGATGGTGAATGCATGCCTCATGTTGATTCATCGGCAAAGATTTGTCTTGCGTGTTGGTCTAATTACTTTCCACTTGAATGACGGGTGATCATTCTTGGACTTGTCTTGTAGGCTCATAGATGTCATTGGCCTACAATTAGACTTTCAATAATGGAATCAAAAGAGCTACACTCAAGGGATGCTAAGAAAGAAGATACAACATTCATTAATGGAAGTAAAGAAGTTGTACAACAAATAGCATATTGGTGATCCATCTCCATGTTCCATCACGGCACTGTTCTAAAGACAAGGCTCTAAATGAGGCACACGTGAATCATATGGAGAATTACAACAAGATATAGCCAAGCATGAAAGTAACCTATCGGAGAAGAGAAGGCCATACAACTTGCAAGATTAAAGATAGCAATCACCCATGAGTTAGTAGTTAGTAAGGTTAGTGGTTAGCTAGACATGAGAAGAATTAGCTACTAGCTATTACAATAAAAGAAAAGCAAAGCATGAATAAAATTGCAAGTAAAGTAAAGCTAGAATTAAAGAAAGCAAGTAATACTAGAAAAAGCTCAAGTAGAGAGAAGAGAATGGATGAATCCTTGCTTCACAAGTTGTCACTCCTTGGTGTACACAAGCTTCCTCTCTCTTACAACTCTCTTTTGCAGAATTTCTAGGGAGGAAGAAGATCTAGAGCACTACAAAAATCCTACAAAAATACAAGCATCTAATCTCTAATCTCTAATCTCTCTTCCACTCCACTCCCTCTCTTGCGCAAGCCCTGGTCCTGTATTTATAGCCTCAGAGAGAAGTCTCCAGAACCCGGACAGGTGGCAGGAATCTGGGGCTCAACAGCCCCAGATCTGTCGCAGATCTGCGGCTATGATTGGGAAAACGCGGCAAAACTTGGTCCGTTGGATCTCAGATTTCTGTTACGAATTTGTTATGAGTTTGTTAGCCACGTGGACCTTCTAGAAGTGTGAGCTGGCGCATAGAATTCTCCAGATCCTGGGCTCAAACTTGGGCTCTCTTTTGGGCTTTGAATTAATCTCTTTTAATTATTGCTAATTAAAGAGATTTTGGGCTTTTTCTTATTTCAGATGTGGACCTGCAAAAATAGAGAGAATATGAGTAAAAATCATATTTTTATTTGTAATATGCATGGGAATAATGTGGTAAAATATGCAGAATTGAATACCAATCACACCCCCACACTTATTCTTTTGCTCGTCCCGAGCAAAAACAAAGAAAAGAAAAACTATACTACCATTTTATTATACCACTTTCGTAGGTGACACGATTGCACTGAGCACGTGCAACAAGCCGTTAAACCTCTAGGTTACCCTAGAGGAGGAGTGTTGTCTCCTGAGGGTTTTCAGCGGATTGCACCCACAAAATCTATAAAGAAAGAAACAAATGTTAGTGTTTTGAAAATTCATTTTGAAAGAGAGACATGTTTTCAACTATTTTTGCAAAAATATAAGTGATCTAAGGTCATAAGTCCACCTATAATCATTCTTTCTTAAACTTAGTTCTATGCAAGATCTTGTCTTCAATTAAGGTAAGAATTCAAAATTGGATTGAATATTCCTTCATAAAACCTAGATAGTATGCACACCGTGACAGTGAAGATTTCTGGGATTTCAACTCTAACCATCAAGCCATTTATTTATCTATATATATATTATTTTTTCTTTTCTATTCTTCCCTTAGTTTAGGCTTTCTAGTTCACCCTTGTAACGAGCCTATAACGATGACTCCCAAACCAGTCGGTCTTAGGGCACCAGATGAGAAAACATCCCTCGGGTTTAAGGACTCGAGTGAAAAAAGGCCACAAAATTAAAGGGGTTATTTTTTTCTGTACCACGTTAGGCGTAAATAATCATGCTTCTTGAGGCACAATTATCCAGCTTAATAAGTGATGTTTTATTTATATATATAGAATTTTTTTCTTTTTCTTTTTTTCTTTTTTTTATGGCCTTTTTGGTCTTTGTTTCCATCCCAAAAACGTGTAAGTGTGAAGTGCTACTATCTAAGGCAAAAATTCAAGATAAAAATATCTCCTCAATTTTCTTACTTAGCCTATAATTTCAAACAAGATCTATTATTTCAACTAGGTTTAAGATGTCATAATTAAGGCTTTCTTAATTTCTAAGATACATCTTAATTTTCTTAAAAATAGATCAAAACTTTGTCTCTTATTTCAAAAAGTTTTTTTTATTATATTTTTTATTTCTAAAAGAAGTGTAAAAGAAAGAAAATCTAAAAACTCTATGTTAGTAAACCCTCCCCCACACTTATTTCATGCATTGTCCTCAATGCATCATGATATATGTATGCATGAAACAAATAGAGAGGGAAGGAAAAAAAATTACCTCAAGGTGGTGGCTCCGGTGGTGGTCTGATTGGTCCACTAAACATGGCCCAATCAACTTTGCTTTGGTTTTGAGGAACCCACCAGAAAATATCATGAATATGACCATTAAAAAGATAAATCCATGAAGGATCTTTATTAAGTATTTAACCCCATCTATTTTCATTTCCATAACTAATTTCGGAGTCAAATTTGTCAACCACCTTATCCCAGAATGGTGTATGAAATGATAGAACAGTTGACTTGGACTCAAGAAGGACAGGAACTAATACCGACTCAGGAAGGTGACTTAAGTCGAGTAAAGGTTCAGGAGTCGAAATGAGTTCAGGAATTGGGTCCAAGTCAAGAAGTTGAAACTCCAGTCCACATGTATTGTCCAACAATGGAATGTGACCTAATATGGGTGTTATCTCTTTACTTCCAATATTAAGGAATTCTAGCTCATCGCCATACAATTCTTCAAAACTAAGGTCAACATCTTCCGTCAGAATTGTACAATCAGTTTCAGAAGTAAAGAGATTGTGAGAATCTAGGTCACATTTCTCATGTAGTTCAATACCAAAGAATGGAGAACTTGCCAATTGTCAATAGTATCTTCAGAAGTGTATAATTGGTCAAGTTCAATATGATCCTCAAAGATGGGTGATTCAACTTCATTAGGAATTGGGACAGGATCCAATGTCGACTCCGGGAAAAGATTGAAGTTAGGTAAAGTTACCGGAGTCATTATGAATCAGGAAAGAGAATTGAATCACTAAGTTGGGGTTCAAGATCACATTCATGTTCAAGTTCAATTTCAGGAAGGAAAACTTGCCAAAATGTCAATGGGATTTGAAGTTTGGACAAGTTCAGATGAGCGTGCTGAAATAGAATCTTGATTTCCAAAACTACATGACTCATTGGCTTTAACAGAGTGGCTAGGACACCAGATCTGGTCAAACGGTGAGAACGTAGAGATTCGACCATCATATCTATGTCACGATTTCTAACATTTTGAGCATGAGTCATGGCTTCAAGCATCTTTCCATAATGATGAATTCATTGTTTTGATGAAAAGATGAAGTGTTGTCTTGGAAGTGATAGTGAAATTGTGAGTCCATCAGATTTTGGGATTTGTGTTTGGACTCACGCATACTCATTTCCAAATTGATGGTGCTTTATTTGGATTGGTGGAATGAGTATGTATTTTGAAAATATTGTGGACTGGGTGGAGAAGAAGGACAAGGTGGTTGGAAATTATGCTCGGGGTAAGTGAATCCCACTGACTCGGTGAAGAGTTGAAATTATTATGGAAATTATAGTTATTAGATGGGGGGTATGGGTCATATTGATTCGGATAAGACCAATCCGGCACACTAGGTTGGTCAAAGTTATGGTATGCCGGGTTGGTAATATCCGAAAATGAAGTCGGTGTGTAATATGGATTATTATTAAAGTTGAAAAAATTGTTATTATAAGCCATATCACACAATGAAATACAAACAAAAAGAAACAAACAATTAAACAAACAAAAGAAGAAAAAAATTCTAACCTAAGTTAGGGTAGACTTAGGACCTAGATGACTCCTAACTGATTAGACCGTCCATGGGAGGTTTAGTGTAGACTTTGACCACAAGCTAATCAGCCAGGTCAGGGCAAGGTTGTTGGGAGGTTTTCCGTCAAAGACGTTCCTTAATTAAGTAACCACCAACCTTCGGGCTTTCGGCCCTCAATCCCTTTCCTAGACAACTGATTTTACAAGAGTCAATTTCCAACACTTTTCCCCCTTAGGATAATCTCCTAAATGAGTCCGAGATGTCCCTAGGGCCAACGTCTACTTTTTTATTAAATTAGGCTTGGGTTAGTGAGTGCTGGGATAGTGGTTTTGGGCTAAGGAAAGGGTAATGAAATCCCCACCTTATCTTATTTATGGGTGGTGCCCTTAAAATCAGTTTTGGTGCAAGTGTACGATATTAACAAACAAGGTTCACTCAAAGCGTTTTTAAACAAAGAGTGAGTCTTAGTCAATATGCAATGCGCACGTACCTTGCCTCCAGCACTCTTCAACAGTAAAAGTAAATGAATTGAAAAGAACGTGCCTAGAATGCAAATGTCTAAACAATTTAACGTTTCAACCAATTTTATTGTTTATTATAATTAGCAGGAGTATGGTTAAGCATACAAGAAAAGAATTATTGCAGAAGTTGTATTTGCAAAGCTGAAGACCCTACAGAAAACTTGTTAGTAGTGAACTCAGAATTGCCGCAAATCTGCGGCTGGGCCGAGAGATTTTGCAGCAAACTGAGGGATCCTGGTCTCTGCTTTCAAGAGCAGAGGCCCAGGTCCAATTATATGTTACTGCAATGCTATTTTTTTGTTTCTCACCTGTAACCTGCAACAGAGAAGAAATGCGTTTAGTTCTTCACTTTAACCAAAAACCGTTGCTCTCCCCGGCAACGGCGCCAAAAAATTTTGATTGGACGGGAGAGGTGTTGTATTGTGGAGTATAATTTGCACACAAATATATTCAATAAAAAGAGATAAGGTTTAGATTTAACCTCAAGTGCTTTGATCACTCCACAAATGTATTCCAAATGATTAATGTACCCTTTCCTATCTCCGTTATAGCATGGGCTATACCGAGTCGATTCTCAGGGAGAGCTTGCGATGGAAGCGTTATGGTTGTAGTGAAGAAAAGAAACGAAGATTCTTCTTTGTCTTAAAAGAATAAAACAAATTGGAAAAAGAGATGAAAGAATCGGTGGATTGGATATGATCATGATGGAAAATGAAAAGAAATCAAAACAAGATTGGCTTTGGATTAACACTAAAAGAAAGAAAACTTTGAAAAGACTCTTAGAATGAGAAGATCATGACTAGCTAACCTTACTACCTTGCTAAAACTTACTAACTCCGTGGTGGTGAATGCATGCCTCATGTTGATTCATCGGCAAAGATTGTCTTGCGTGTTGGTCTAATTACTTTCCCACTTGAATGACAGGTGATCATTCTTGGACTTGTCTTGTAGCCTCATAGATGTCATTGGCCTACAATTAGACTTTCAATAATGGAATCAAAAGAGCTACACTCAAGGGATGCTAAGAAAGAAGATACAAAATTCATTAATGGAAGTAAAGAAGTTGTACAACAAATAGCATATTGGTGATCCATCTCCATGTTCCATCACGGGCACTTGTTCTAAAGACAAGGCTCTAAATGAGGCACACATGAATCTATGGAGAATTACAAAAAGATATAGCCAAGCATGAAAGTAACTATCGGAGAAGAGAAGGCCATACAACTTGCAAGATTAAAGATAGCAATCACCCATGAGTTAGTAGTTAGCAAGGTTAGTGATTAGCTAGACATGAGAAGAATTAGCTACTAGCCATTACAATAAAAGAAAAGCAAAGCATGAATAAATTGCAAGTAAAGTAAAGGTAGAATTAAAGAAAGCAAGTAATACTAGAAAAAACTCAAGTAGAGAGAAGAGAATGGATGAATCCTTGCTTCACAAGTTGTCACTCCTTGGTGTAAACAAGCTTCCTCTCTCTTACAACTCTCTTTGCAGAATTTCTAGGGAGGAAGAAGATCTAGAGCACTACAAAAATCTACAAAAATACAACATCTAATCTCTAATATCTAATCTCTCTTCCACTCCACTCCCTCTCTTGCGCAAGCCCTGGTCCTGTATTTATAGCCTCAGAGAGAAGTCTCCAGAACCCGGACAGGTGACAGGAATCTGGGGCTCAACAGCCCCAGATCTGCCGCAGATCTGCGCTATGATTGGGAAAACGCGGCAAAACTTGGTCCGTTGGATCTCAGATTTCTGTTACGAATTTGTTATGAGTTTGTTAGCCACGTGGACCTTCTAGAAGTGTGAGCTGGCGCATAAAATTCTCCAGATCCTGGGCTCAAACTTGGGCTCTCTTTTGGGCTTTGAATTAATCTCTTTTAATTATTGCTAATTAAAGAGATTTTGGGCTTTTTCTTATTTCAGATGTGGACCTGCAAAAATAGAGAGAATATGAGTAAAAATCATATTTTATTTGTAATATGCATGGGAATAATGTGGTAAAATATGCAGAATTGAATACTAATCAACGGCTGTCCATTTGTTGATGAGTCTTTTGAAATAATTTGTCTTCTTGAGGAGAGAATGGTAGTAAAGCGTTGCCTTCACTTACATTTTCTCCTTTTTGGCTTATTAGGCTTAGTTTGTCCTTGTTAGGCCATTTTTTGACTCTTTGCAGGATGCACTTTGAATGATAAGGAGTGAAGAACTCGTAAGAATCTGGGTAACATTTTTTCTCTTTCTTTTCTCATTCCTTTTTTTTCATTCTTTTCTCATTCTTTTTTTTTTTTTTGTACATAATGTTTACTGCCAGGGAACAGTTGGCCAGCGTGGTTCATGAAGGAAGTGCCGAGAATTGTGGGATCAGTGATTTCAGGATGCCTTGGACGTTAGTGCCAAAATCCAATAGGAGAGTGATGAAAGATGTGAAAACCTTGTGGAAAAGTTTCCATGATATGTTGCATATGGGCTGAGCATAAACTGATCAATTCGTAAATTAATTGGGGAAATATCAGGAGGCATTGGGTGATGTACTGGATCATAGTATTCGGCACGGGTGTAATGAGAAATTGATCATCAGAAGAACGCCACCAACTATAGTATTCGGTAATGAACACGATATGCTGGGTGGCTTATATGATTCAAATCCCAAATGGGTGGAGTTGAGTAGAATTTGAAATAGAGTTTATCGGAACACGACCTTTGAGTTTTAAGGAAGCGGTGGTTAGAGTAGGAAACAAACGAATGCGGTCCTGATAGGAGTCAGAGACTAGCCCATAACAAAGACCATTTCGATGGTCCAAATTTTTTGTGAGCGAGGAGTTCTGGAAATAAAAGAAGTCTGAGACTGGGAATTTTTGGCTGCATCACCCGAAGGGAGTGTTCAGGGAATACGTGGCAAAGTTGATTTATTCGGAGGATTAATTGGGTTTTAGCAGTGCTGGATGTTTGCTCTATTTTATCGTAGAGTTCGGAAGGGAGGTGTTCTAACATTTCATAAACAAGTCGTGTACGATCATTTTCAAATAAGATCAGTCTTTGAGGAATAGTAAGCGGAGTATGCCTTGGAGGAATAGTAAGAGGAGTATTACCCCTGTTAGAGCGTTTGCTCCGCTTTCTGTGAGAAGATGACATTCTGTGAGAAGATGAGGCAATCAAAGATTTGCCTGTCAGCATTCATTTTGTTTTTTGGAATCTGTGGTTAAAAATTCTCGAGTTAGGAAGTCAGGTAAGGAATTATTTGAACTTTAAGATATTCAATATCAAATCAAAAATAGAAAGAATGGCTTGCCATCTAGCGAAGATTTGCTTAGAGGCTATATTTTGAACATCTTTTTAAGGATAAATTTGGCAGATTGACAATCAATCTGAGAAGGAATTTTTTATTCAAGAGATCATCTTTGAATTTAGAAATGCATTGCAATGGAAAGAATTTCTTTTTTGATTGTGAATAGGACTTTTGAGGACCTAGCCAGACACCTGAATGAACTCAACTAATTGCTCATGAGAGGACTGTTGAAATTTTGCTTTAATATGCCTCCGTATCCTATATCTGACGGCATCTGTTTCAAACTATCATAAATGCATGAGGATGGGGAAGCATAGACATGGTAATGAATGAACCTTTTCTTTGACTAGTTTTGACCACTGAGTGTGCTTGTCTGACCAAGCTGGGGGATCCTTCTGAAGTCTTTGAAATAATGGTGCACAAGTTGTTTCTTATTTTGGGATGAAACGGATATGTAATTCAAACACCCTAAGAATCTTTGTAATTGGGTTTTTCTTTAATTATGTCGGGAAATTTATTT
>JAVJIF010029175.1:0-59053 GCA_038442645.1 Agave tequilana | reverse complement strand
TTCTAGTCGACTTACAAATCTTCTAGTCGACTTATCAATGTCCATTTTTTGCTTATTTATCTGTCTATCACTCAGACTAGTCGACTTATATACTAATATTAGTCAATTAATAGGTGTTCAGCATAAACTTGAATCAGTTGTAAGTCGACTTATAAAGATGTTTTTTGTATCATAAGTCGACTAATCCATATTATAAGTCAACTAATGTGTCTGTTTCTGTTTGTTAAACATTATGTGATATTTTGAATTTCTGATCGTTTCTCTCGCCTTTTTCATTCAAAATTCAAATGGATTAACTGACCAATAGTTAAAATTCTCTAGCTATAAATAGAGATCAATTCTTCTTATTTATTACACAACATTCCACAAGTCTTTCTTAAACTAAAAATTTTGAATTCTATTTCAAGAAACTTAGAACTCTCTTTCTATCTCCTTCCTCACCCAACTCCAATTCTGCGAAGAAACTCTGAGAAAAACTCTGTCTCCTATAGATACACTTCCACATACAATCAAGGCTTATAAGATTTATTGTACTTATTTTCAAGAAAGGTCTTCTCGGTATAGAGAAAAGGTGTACAAATTTGACAAGGGTGTTTGTCAAATAGTGTACATGTGTGATTTTGAAGGCTTCAAGATTAGAATAAGGAAAATCTCAAGCGGGTTGCTTGCAGACTGGATGTAGGTCTAGAGGACCGAACCAGGATAAAATCTTTGTGTTGCGATTGCATTTCTGATTTTATTTCTGCGTTGTTTATTTCTTTTCAAATTACTAACATTTCTTGTTAACATTAATTTAAACATAATCCACCCCCTAGTGTTTTTTGTTGCCTACTTTAGATCCTACAGAGTCAATTGTTTGACTCGCCCGACACGGTCAAACTCAGCTTTGGACACGGCTCTGACACATTTTGATCAAAATTTTGTTACTGTTTATTTTGTATCTATTTTTTTAGAGGTAAACAAATTAAATTTTAAAAAAATCAGGAGAACATATATGAAAAAGTCTTTTCACAACAGTTCTAGATAGAACTGCCGTTAAAAAAGTGACTTTATAGACTTTTAACGGTGGTTATTTTTAAACCACCGTGAAAAGCTTGTAAAGTCAAACTTTTAGCAGCGGTCTATTTAGAACTGCCGTGATAAGTCTGACTCTACACACACTTTCACAGTGGTTCTAAATAGAACCGCCGTGAAAAACCCTGAACCCATTTATGCTGTAGTGCATGTGGGTTTGTAGGTTTGTGGGATCGAACCCCCGAATACTAATTATAACCCTAAATTCTCAATTTCTCCCTCACAACTGATTGATTGATATTTTATAAATTTATTTATATATATAACAAGAATAATAAAATATTGCTTGTCGTGTCCTCATATCCTAATTTTTTGGATTTTGACGTTTCAGTGTCGTGTCTCGTGTCCCGTGTCTGTGCATCATCGGCTACAGGTAAGGTCTTTAGCTTAATTATGTCTCCATGATTAATGGTGATTATCTATAGAAAAATTATCATCTTCCTTCCTCATCTACATTGTTTCTAGTCTAAGGAAATCTGGGAAGCTTCCTATTTGGTAGCCTCAACTTAAAACAACCAGCTGGCACTACGATGTCTTCCTACCTGCCAAGCGTTAATATTCTTGGCCAAGAAATTGCCACTAAAATCAGAGAGGACTGACACCAGGCTGATAACAATCGGAGAAAGAGAGAAGAAAGTCGGTCATTCCATGCAGGCTAAACTTCCAAGTTTTGCTTCTAGAGAACTCCGTTTGATGGGACAAACTCCAAATTGATGCATTTGAGCTTTGCAATACACAATCCAACAAATTAAATTGAGGCTTCTTAAATGTTCAGCAAATTACATTATATGGAAGGATTAATCAAATACAAGTAAGCTTACAAATGTTATCAGTATCATACTTATCCTCTTGACAGGCTCTGAATTTCATGTTAATCCCAAGTAAACAAGAATCAGGAAACCTGGGATTTATGAGATCAGTATAATAAATGATATTCATTGCAATTACAATTATTTACTAAGTGAAAGAAAGGGATAATTAGAGATATACTCAAGTACAAGAATCACTGCTCTTACTTCCATGAACATCTTAAATACTTATGACTGAAATCCATGAGAATGGAATACGCTGACAGCATTACAAGTGCATTACTTAAAGATAATAGGAAATTTATATCAATATTTAACATCTATAGCATGTTAATATTCATGTATGTTTACCTTTCTGATGGCAAAACTCAATTGAGGATATGCATGCACCAAGGTGAAGCTTCTTACTCCAGTGACTAACCTCCATCTTCTTTATTTCCACAACACACATGTCTCCATCATGCTACCCCTAAATTAAAACGGCAGATATTACATGTTATATTCTCAACGGACATGCATCCAGAATGGAAAGTACTAAATAAATTCAACTACATGATAAATGTCAAAGCTATATCCACATGCATATGAAGGGCCTGGGTGGTGATTCAAACTTAATTTAGCCCTTCCTGAAAGGGTTGTGATCACCTGTCAGCAAGAGTTCAACCTATCTAAATGGATCATGCAAGTACTTGAAAATGGTGTAGGCTGAAAGCCATCAGAAATGAGTGCATTACTAATGGATATGTCAGTTGCACCACGTAAAGATAATCATGGTGATAGACAACTAAAATGTATGAGTATTTGTATAGATTAAAGAGGCCTTGTTAACGAAAAAGAAACAGAATTTGCAAGAAGGCAGAATAAATAAATCAATAAGCATAGATGCTAGATCATTGAAAAAGCCTGCTTTCAGGAAAATAGCTATGAAAGGAAGGGGTATTACTTGGGGACTCCAAAAGCCATAAGTACATAGAAAATAAGTCTTACAATTAATGGATACAGATTACAGGCACCTGAAATAGTGTCCAAGTTCAATAGCAGGCACGATTAAGATAAGCGAGTAATAGCATCATGTACTTACAAGGCAAGGTACTTTCCATCCAAACTAACAGAAAGCACAGTTGTAGGCTTCCTGAAAAACCTTTTGAACCCAATTTTTTTCCATGTGCTGATATCCCAAACACCAAGTACCATTCGGTCACCTGTTTTGCATGACATCCTCATTCTTAAGTATTGGACTAATCTAATACAAAATCATTTCATATTTCCTTTCAAGTTCATGAAAAAGCTTACCTTTTTGAATGGTGCAAAAAAGGAAAGGCTTAGTCCCATCCTTAGAAAATCTACAGCATTCAATCTTCTCATCCTGCAAAAGGGTGGTGAACAAAGATATAATGTCAGACGACTCAGACCGCAATAATTTGATGATTGTTACACGTATAGAACCAGATATTGCCGCAATTATAATACCGAGTTTCGAGACAAAGTGGTTAATGGAACACCATCATTTATCTTCCAAATTCTTGCAGATCCATCAGTGGATGTTGATGCCAAGAATTCTGAGTCTAAGCTGAAGAAATTGAAATTGCAATAGTTAGCTGAGAGAAACCAATATTTAGGTTATGAATACAGAACAATTGCCTAAAGAATGAAAGCTAACATGAAGTACTGAACTTTTATACAGTCAATTATACGTCATACAGAAAATATTCATGTACATCTTTGTACTGTCAATTATACGTCATACAGAAAATATTCATGTACATCTTTGTACTGTACTTACGCGGGGGGGGGGGGGGGGGGGGGGGGGGGGGTGGGGGGGGGGGGGGGGGGGGGGTGGGAATCATGTAACTTAGGCCTTGTTTGGCAACAAGAGAGCAATACTTAGGCTTCTAACTCTTGATAACTCTTCCAAACAAGTAATTTGCTCAAGGGGTATCTCATCAAGGGAAAGTTTGGAACAAAAAAGTACTCCTTTTTGCATTTTGTCCCCTAGTTTTGAGGGCAAAGCCTTAACTCTTACAACAGCTCTTAGGTAGTGTAAGAGTAAACTGCTTACTCTTCAAGAGTTGGGCTTTAACCCCAGCTCCCTTGCTCCTGCCAAACTCATCCTTTAAAACCAAAATACATGTTTACTTCTTCTTCTTTCCCCTTCAAATATAGCTACCTACCTGCCTACAACAAGTTATATTTTGTTTCACTAATTCTAATAATAAACCGCTAAAAGAAAAATTCAAGCCTTCAGGCAAGGTTGATTGTCCACTTAGGGACTCATCCTTTCATCCCAGATGCACAACTCTTACAAGCTTATGTTCTCTCCCTTGAGCCTCTACTTTCAGTCTGGCTAACATTTTCCTCCTGAACACAGCTGTTCTCAGATACTACTGTGGATTGAAGATTGTTTTCACTCCCTGTTAATAATGGCCCTTTTACTGAATGGTGTACATGGGAATGAATTAACTTCACCGAAGGCCTCTAGTATCAGAGTGCAAACCCTGGTCAAGAAATTATGTTAAAAAACATTGTCCTTTTCAAATGCAATAATCCATAAGCAGAGATGAAAATTAAGGGAAGCAACAGGATGGAAATACCAGTTATCAACCATCAATACTTCCTCAATCTCTTTAGAATTTGTAAATTATAAGTTATAAATAAAGATTGGCTAAAAAGAACTAGAAATAAGATACCTACCCAATACTCCCTCACACTTAAGATAATTTTATTCTTTCTATCATATATAGTTTCTTGAAAAGTTAGATTTGAATATGTGCACTTGCCAATGTTTGCTCCTAAGGAAACTAAAACATTGGCAGAAAATTGTTTTTAACATGAATGTGAAGGAGGTTGATTTTTGACCAGTATGGAGCATTTGAATTGAAGCAACATTCCAGAGTTCTTTACTCATTTACATAATTATGTTTTTAAGAGAAATCAAGAAGGAACTTAATATCTACAGTTACACTTATAAACCAAACCCCCCTGACAGCCACGATTTATGCGTTGATCTAAACATAGCACTAATATTTAGACCAGAAAAGTCATAAGAAAAAAAATCTTCACCAGCATAAACAAGCAAAGAGAAGCAGTTGTCTATCCGGTTGAATGTTGCTTGCAGAAACTGTTTGCATGTGAGGTGAAAACAGAATCATCTTTCCAGGCTGTCAGTCTTCTGGCAAGAAGTGATACCAAATTGGAGTTCTCTCAAAACTGGAACCTGCTTGTGTAGCTTAAGTTAAGATGCATCATAAAGTGGAGAACTCAAGTACTAGCCTATCCCAACATCACCACTTTGAGTTCATCAGACCAGAAAGGAAAAAAGACAATTTGAGGAAAACTATGTCCGCAAATGTAACCTCACCCCAGAGAAATATGCCAGCTAGTTTCATTCTAAATCAACCAATGCAATCAACCCACCCATATTAAAGTTATTATCCGAACATCTTTAGCTGATGGTCCAATCCTCATTTGCCTAACTAGTACAATGCAGACGAAATATGTTTGGTACTTACGCAAAACAAATAAAGAAATTTTTGGAACAATAATAATGCTATGCCACCTATCACATTCGACATTGTAAGTGGAATTAAACCTAGATTCTTGTGGATGAGAATACTTTCAAATCTTACAGTACTGGACAACAAAAAGAAAGAATATGGTAGAAACATACTGAGAATGCATGATAAAACCTAACAAACAATTGGCAATATTTCTCAGATATCATCACCGCCGCCGCCGCCACCATCTAAGCTCATTTCCATCAATATGAAATTGATATTAGAGCATGCCTCAAAGAAAGAAAGTTCCATGAATTAACTTCTCAGATTACATTGGAATTATGAAAATTATAGCAGAAAAATGCTGAAAACACATGGGAAACTTGAACAGTCAATGGGCTATATTTCTAAGCAAGCATCATCATCTAAACCTTTTCCAATAAAAAAACCAGGTTGGCTGCAAAGCACGACTCAAAGTTGAGAACTCTAGAAAGCAAAAGGAAAAGGAAAAGGAAAATAAGGAAGATTTATACTCACGATGTAAGTGAGGTTCAGAAAGAGAACTACTTAGAGAGTTCTACAAGGCATAAAATAATAGATCTTGCTATAGGTTATAGTTTGCTTACTTCATACATCTCTAATGCTTTGCTGTATAATCTGGTCCTATCCTAAGATTTTTACTTCTACGTGTTAAAAGATAGTATGTCCTTTACAAAAGTTTGTATTATCACAGTTTTTGCACACGAATGTTTCACTAGTTTTTTGTTATCTAAAACCACATATTCTATCAGAACAGAATTTTCAATTTCAATGTGTCATGCCATACCTGATATCCATATCTCGTAAAGATTTATGAGCTCTAGGTTCATCCAAGAGAATACGCTGGCTTGGCCACTCTAGAATTCTGAGATTCCCATCCTATATAGAAAGGGATAAACCCTGTCAAAGATGCAGTTGTATCTTACCAAGTAGAGAGAATTTATTTATTGCTTATTATACATTCTGCGTCAACAATGAAATAAAATAATGAAAGTGCACTATAAGTAGAATCCTTTTGCGGCTATTGCCACCAAGAAATACTTTGACGTGATCAGTGTTTTAAATGTCGGCCGACATTTCTAAAATGTCGTCCGACATTTCGTTTTCAAGCCCTCACCGCCACGACATCTCCACCATCATTTGATATGGCATTTTGTTCCAGGTAAAATCCAAAATGTCGGCCGACATTTCGGCAAAATGTTGGCCGCCATTTCGGGAAAGTGTAGGCTAACATTTCAGAAAAAACCCAATGTATTGGTTAGTCTTGGAAGTTGGAGCAATTGAGAAATTTCTACAATGAGTTGTGAATGTATGCAAAATATTAAGACAAGTATACCTATCATAACATATTTATGTAATTTCATAAGCTGTGTCTGTATTACCTTGATAAAAATTTTAAGATTACATTATTTAAGACATTTAGAATATATATTTGTTATCCGTCATGACGTCCGAAATTTACTAGATGGTCCCGAAATATCTCCGAAATCTGAAATCTGACGTCCGATTACGACATCCGACATTTCCCCGATATCCGACATTTAAAACACTGGACGTGATACATGCTAGCGTCTATCTTTACAACTACAATATTCCCACATGGTATTGTATGACTGTTTTGCACCAAGTGACATAGCCTTACAAGCAATTCTCACATAAAATGATGATTCTGAAAATAACAAATTGTTCTCTTTGTAGTCAATAGAAAAAGGAATGTACCAAAAATTTGAAACTAAGACCCCTGAGCTCATAATGTTTATAATATAAAACACCATCAGTCATTAAACAGATTAACATCATCCATACTACATAATTAAAAAAATAATAATATTTTATTTTTCAAACTAACTAATTGCATACCTCCCCGCCTGTAGCAAACCTAGAACCATCAGTGCTAAAGGCCAGACATTTTTGAGGACCAATAGACTGAAGAGGCAGAAGATCTTTTTCCCGAAGCTTTATGTTTGAATCTAGACTATACAACTCAAACAATCTGCATATTCAAAAGCCAGCTTAATCTGAGAAACCTTATACATGACCCATAACAATATCTGTAAAAGCAATAAAAGTAGAGTATCACAGGAATATTACAGTAAGGGTAATGGTTTATTATAGCTTCTTCTATATGGCCAACACTTGCAGAACACATACAAGCGGACAACACCTTTATGGGTATGGATTCCATCAGTCAGGATGAATTTTGAATTTCAAGGGGAAAATCCTCTTAGCCTAACAACTAAATTCTCAATAAATCAGTACTACTCTAGTTATTGTCAATGAACCATCGTAATAAGGTATAATAACCCAACCCTGATTTCTGAATAAAATTTTGTGTTCCAAGGAGTTCATTATATCCAAACTCTTTTCAATCATTGTGTCCATAAGACGTAGTTTCGTTGTGAGTTTGAAGACATGTAATTTATTTCTTTTTTTGCTAGGTATGCATGTATGCACTCTTTATGTTCAAGTATGCAGAACAATGAATGTATGACTACGTACATAGGGAAGAAAACGTCTATGCATGGATTCATCGGTGACAAACAAATTTGGAAAGCAAAATCAAGAACTTCACAGGATCTACGAAATACAAGCACTTCAAAATGAGTATCATACCCGAGACGTGTACACTGATAGTGTCTGTAATAGATTCAACACATCATGTAGGAGCCATTTTGACTAAGAGAATCAAAAGTGAAAAAGTGAATGTTGTGGGACATGCGGGACTCGTATCTGCTTAAAAAACTTAAAAATTTGCTTGTCAACACACTAAAACCATATCCAGTATATAATTATATGGAGATTTTCTAACGTAGATCTGAATGCTTGCCTAACATGTCCTCAATATTTCCTTGACGTGTGAGGAAATTATTGGCTTAAGCTAGGTTAAGTGTCAATTTGGCTTTTAGGTTTCTTTTCTTTTTCCTTTTTTTATCATTTATATGCTTGGTTCCCGAATCCAAAGTTTTCGGCCAATTTTTCTTTCCAGTTTTAACAAAACACACCTTGATCATTAGGGCTCTAGTGTATTTCTTCTCGTGTCCCCACGTGTCCTATGTTTTAAGGATTGGCCATATCAAAGTGTATCTCTTTCAGTATTTGTGTCCCTTGTCAGTGTTCACACCTTCTAGACAAGGATCCTCAGTTACAAACTGCTAGTTCTTGGAATGGTATAGGAAGAATAACACTCCCGCAGCTACATCCTGCTCAATAAAGTCCCGAAAGAAATGCACTTAAGGAAAGAAAAATGGGAAGAGTACAAACCTAATTTTTTTTTCCCGACGAATAGCTCCTCCAGCCGTCCTTAGTAGTCCCATAGAGCTAGTATAAACATGCAGTGGCTTCTTTCATAAGTGATTTAAGAATTTTAGATGTAGGGGAAAAATTGTGTCCTCACCCTTGTAATTTTTAAAATCTACAACAGATTTGAAATAATTAAATGAGAGAGCAGACAGTAAATAGGAGGTGGAGTATATAAAGGATCATTAAGTATTCTACAATGTGGTATTATAAATAAGGAGAATAGATGGTGAGGAGGAGGTGGAGGTAAGGAAACAAACCTACTCTCGTCTTAGCAGATTAAGTGTAAATGGAGAAGAAAATTATTTTTTTTCTTTTCTTTTTCTGGGGAGGGACCTACTGCAGTGGATCAATGGAAGTCTCCTTGGCATTTTCACTCAAATTAACAGGATATAAGAAATCCTCCTTAAGCTTCTTTTAAAAGCATGAACTATTGGAAGGAGGGGCAAAATGGCAAGTAAAGTGAAGGGTAAAAGGTAAATTTTGAAAAATATACAAGACATTTTTCCCGTAAACATAATATGTGCCAATAAGCTAGAAACCTAGCAAATTCCAAAGAAAATAGTTTGGCCCCAGGATGAAATAAGAAATAAAAAAAGTGAGTGTTTCAGGTAATTCTGTCTGCTATTTTTGTTCCAGTAGTTGGTTTCATTTATTATTATTCACATTTATTTCAATTTTCTACGTTACCAATTAATTTTAGGCATTTTGATATAAGGTGTGGAGCCTGTCCATTTGTCTATGAGGGCTACAGACCATCACACATCTAAGATCAAAGTTAGGATTAGATCCTACAATGGACAAGATTAAACCACTTGAGGATCTGAAGAATGATATTATTGTTAGTTGAGAGAATATCAAAAGAATGAAGACTTTGATCAATGATGAGAAATTAGTTCAACTTTTGGTGTAGGTTGACAAAATGACTGATGGCAGTCTAGCACCATGAACAATTCCCAGGATAATGGAAGGAAACCAGATCTTAGTTGTCTAGTAAAACAATCAAAAGAAAAGAAAATATGCTTCAAGAAGAGGATGAAAAGGGACAAAACTGTATTTAGGAAAGAGGGGAACATCTGTTTCAGAAAGATAAATTTTAGGAAATCAGAAAAGAAAGAGAGACAGTCTTCTCTTTCTTTCTTCCCTTTGCATCTCTTAAGATTTGAACCAGCTTCTAGACCCCAAATCTCATTCAACTCACCTTCAACACTTTCCTTCCTTTCTCTACAACAAAAAAGTCCTTATTGCATCTCTGATGCTACTTTTTAGAGATTTTGTGATGTTTCATTGATTGATGTTGATAATAGGATAAATGTGCTTACTCAAAATCGATTGGTTAGTCTATCTTTACCAATCAATGTGAATTTAACCATAGTTCCTCGTTTTTGGGGTTCCTTTTAGTCAACTCAAATTTACTTAGATAAAAAGTCATCCGACATCAGATTCACATAATCTACAAATATTATTTTAAAAAAAAAATCAAACCAAAAAGTTTCCAACTTTGATTATATTAATTGCCCACCAAAAGGAATTTTACTTCATATGACAACAAGCCTCACTTAAACTAGCATACCACTATCGGACACCTGACCGCCAGCGGTGGCAGTGGTGAGAGGAAGAGAGGAGGGCAGAGAGGGGAGGGGGAGAGCGAGAGATGGAGGGGAGAGGGGAAAGGAGAGCTAGAGAGGGAGGGAGAGGGAGAAAAGGGGAAAGGGGAAGGGGAGAGCTAGAGAGAGGGAGAGAGGGGAGAGGGGGTGGCGGAGAGGCAGAGATGGCAGGTGGCATATCAGAGCAAGGGAGGAAGAGGCAAAGAGAGAGGCTAGATGGACAGACGGAAGTGGCAAAGAGAGAGGCTAGATGGACAGACGGACACAATTTATGAAGGAGTGAAGGGAGAAAACCTCTCTTCAGTCGGTTTTGAATATATTTGCTCAGCGAGTTGGCCAATCTACCCGGATATCCTATTAGTAATCATACATAAAACCCTAAATTTACAAAGTTTAGCACTTAAAACACAACAATGACCTTCCAATATCTATTTCAAGAAAATTTAGCTAGTATAAAAAGTTCGATAGCTAATCACCTTAATTTCTATAAAATTAACACCAAAGATTCATTTTTTTCATAAAAAACGTGAAAAGCAAGCACTCACTTGCATCCACTGGCAGTAGAACAGACAAATTCATCTCCACTGGGATGAACCGCAAACCCTAAGGGGTCCACGCCTTCTCCTCTAATCGCAAACCTAACCTACAACAAAAAACCAATGGATTCATCAGGCAAACAACACACCACAGCAACCAAAAGACGACCACATTAACAGGATTAAGAGAAGGAGAGAGAAAGAAACCATGGGGTCAGGAGAGAGCGAGGAGGTCTTGGCGTCGAAGGAGAAGATCTCGAGGAGAGCCGGAGAGGCGACGGTCTTCGACCTGCCATAGATCACCTGAAGGCGGTTCTCCGGCCGCCGGATCCACGCCGTGCACGTCACTGGCCCTGGATTCGGCGAGGCGACGTCGACTCTCTCCATTTGATTTCGATCGATTTCGGTGAAATTCCTTTCTTTTTTTTCTTTTCCCCTTCTCCCTTTTGAGGAACGTTGAGGCTCTTACAATTGAGATCGACTTTTTGTGTTTATATGGTTGGAACTTGGAGAGAAGGCGTGGGAAAGCTTCAACAACTTTGTCAACGATGAAAACTAGGACTTTTTGATGGATAATCCCAGAATCATACCCGACTCAAATTTAACAATTTAATAAATGAGATATTAATTTCATCAAGCTGGCAGGGGTCCACGGACTGTCACTACTTTTTTTTTTCCCCCTATATTTTTATCATTGTTGTAATAGTCAAAATTTAGCTCTCACTAAAATAATGACACGTGTTCAAATTATCGAGAAAGTTTCCTCAAAACATTCACAACTCTCAGAGTCCATCCTGAACCCTCCGCCACATCCCGTCTTTCTGGAGCTAACAACCATCTCGAAGACATTCTCCGACTTGTAACTGTATTCCGTCATCCCGAGGTCTTTATCACCCCGAAATCCTCACTTCTTCAGAATCTTCTGCACTACGAGATCCTCTCCGCTCTGAAGATTTCAACTCCGAACCTGAAGCTTCAACAGCAGATCATCCTTGATCTCTGCTGACAATTGTGCAGCTCCATCCCCCATGTTCTTAAAGTGCAACGTTCTTATCAACATTGGCAGTTATGGACACTGACAGATATTCTTGCATGCAATCCCAACCAATCAGCATCGGTGATTATGGCTGTTACAACAAATCTCGCACGTGCAGATTGTGCAATTACAACAATCCATGAATTCCGCCTCCACGCCAGCATCCATGTCAGGTATATATACCATCCTTCTCATCCAAGGTGAAGGGGTCATATCCCTAATTCAGATAAAGCACACACCCACGACTATACTAGCAGTTTTCCTATGCTAGTACACTCACTACGTTAGCAATTTTCATGTGCTAATCCATCATAACACACCTGCAGTTTCTCTTTGCACGGTTCACCCTTCCTTACACAGGCAGTTTTCCTCTATCGGCTCTTCGTTCCTTAACAACTACTGATTCTCACGCCTGAAAGTCTTAAGCTGACACCACTCCAGTGCTCCTGAGCTGAAAGGTGTCTCTTCTCTCTCTGCTCTGAAAGTCAAATCGAGAGCATCCAGTCGCTTGTGGCGGAGATTCATCCACAACAAAACTGGTGAGAATTTCTCTACCACAAACTGGTGCTTTCTTTCACATCTTGAGTTTACACTCAGGTCTCCCTCCTTGCTAGTCAAACCTTCCTAAAAAAACCTCTTCCTAGTCTCGATGGCTGATTGTGGGGAACAGGTGCACAAAAACGTGTATTTTGTAAATCAGTATTTTAAGTATGTGTGCTTTGGCTTCCTCGATACTTCTGTTATAGTATATAAGCTATATGGGTCGAATCCACAGAGACAGGAGGCGATAGAAGCATTAATAGTTCGGTTTCACGTTATTTGTTAACAGTTCTTCTTTGTTAAAGAAAGAAAAAAGAAAAAGAAATGAAAACTAAAAGTGATAGGTGGAGAGGGCGATGAAAACATGGATATAAAAATGATAAAGATTTGGTTTTGGAATTAGTGAAAGGAAAAAAAAACAAGAAAATAGTAAAAATAAAAAAAAATAAAACAAGAAGTGAAGTGAAAAACTTGGTGAAGTGATTTAGAAAATGGAAAAGAAATAAAACTAAGTGGTGAATGAAGAAGATGATGAAAACAACGATGAGAAAATGATAAATGGGATTTGAAATTAGTTTTGAAAACAAAGTAAAAGGAGAAGAAAATTCATTACTACTAACTATTAAGTGCTCCACTAATCATGCTAATCTCTTAGTGATAGTTACCTCAGATAGATCTTTAACCATCACTAATCCTTAACTTCTTCGAGAGATGTATCAAAGCATGACACATAAGATTATTCTTCACATTCAAACTTACATCAAGAGCAAGCTAATGCAAACTTTAAATCATCAAAATCGTTAGAAGCATGTATGAAATAAGAGAGTTAGTTTGTTAAGCAAGTTAAAATGTTAGAATCTATCATCATGAGCCATCAATGGCTTTTGCAAGAGCAAGGTCTTGTAGAGACTGTTAGATTCATGTGGATTACCAAGTAAGAGGTTAGATGATTAGTGGTTAGTAGTTAGATTGTCATTAAAAAAAGTTAGTTAGTAGTCATGTTAGAGGTTAGAGAAGAAACCATGAAAAATGAAGGAGGAGCTTTTATAAATTGTCGCTCTCTATTACATCAATCTCTCTTTCTCTCCTGAATCAACTCTGCATAATACATGATCTAAAACAAAAATAAAAATATAAAAGAAGAAGAAGAAGAAGAAGAAGAAAGGAAGAAGAACTACACTACAGTACACTAAAGAAGAGAAAACCCTACTCTATAGCTCTCCCACCCTGTTTCTGGCTTACAGATGTCATATTTATAGGCGAAAGAAGGGTCTGGAAGACGAGATGAGGCCACGCGTAGCTCCCCCAATATCGACGTGTGGCCCCACCAATATGCCGCCGATCCGCGGTAATTGTCGCAGAACCACTAGGGACCCAGTCTCTAGTTTTGCTCTGATGGTTCGTCCAGCTGAGAGAAGCTTCTAAATGGTTCTGGATTTGGGTAATTTGAACTTGTATTTTTTTCATATTCATTCTCAATTTCTTAATCCAATGTATCTTTTATAAGCTCTCTAGTTTTGTCTCTAAGAATTGCTAATTACCCAAAATTGGGTTTAATTAGGCTCTTATTCTGAATTTACCCTTGAACTCTTGATTATATGCAAAATAAACTAAAACACGATTCAGAAAAGATGTTTTATTCGTAACTCGGTAGGGAAATGCGATATGATGATGCTGAATTATAGATTGATCACACCCCCACATTTATCTTTTGATCGTCCCGAGCAAAACAAAAACTAAATTAAGAATGTAATTACACCACTTTTGCAGGTGACGCGATTGCACTGAGCATATACAATAAGCCGTTAAACCTCTAGGTTTCCTCTAAGGGTTTTCAGCGGATTATACCCACAAAATTCATAAAGAAAGACAACAAATATTAGTGCTTTTGAAAACACATTTTGAAAGAGAAAAATTTTAAAATATTTTTTTGCAAAAAATTAAGTGATCTAAGGTCATAAGTTCACCAAAAATTATTCGTTATTAAACTTAGTTTGGATACAAGATCTTGTCATCAATTAAGATAAGAATTCAAAATTAGATTGAATATTTGATTTTTCATAAAATCTATATGATATGCACTTTATGTTATGTAGATTTTTGGGATTTCAACTCCAACCATCAAGCCATTTATTCATTTATATTACATATATATATTCTATTTCTTTCTTTAGTTTTCTTAGGCTTTCTAGTTTACCCATGTAGTGAGCCTTTAGCCGATGACTGCCAAATCAGACAATTTAGGGCACCAGATGCGAAAACATATCTCGGGCTTAAGAACTCGAGTAAACAAGGCCACAAAATTTAAGGAGGTTATTTGTTTCTTTTGACCACTGTTAGGAGTGGCTAATCATACTTCCTAAGACACAATTAACTAGCTTAATAAGTGATTTTTTATTCATATATACAATATTTATTATTATTTTATTTATTTTTGCTTTATGGCATTTTAGGTCTTTGTTTCCATCCCAAAAATATGTAAGTGTGAAGTGCATATTCTCTAAGGCAAAAAAATTCAAGATCAAATTATCTTCCCAATCTATCTTACTTAACCCATAATTTTAAGCAGATCTATTATTTCAACTAGGTTTAAGATGTCATAATTGTGGTTTTCTTAATTTCTAAGATCATCTTATTTTTCTTAAAAATAGATCAAAACTTTGTCACTTGTTTCAAAAGTCTTTAAAGAAGGGAAAAATCATATACAAAAGGAAAAATTCTAACAATATCCTAAAAGAAGTGGGAAAAAAGAAAGTTTAAAAACTCTATGTTAGTAGATCCTCCCCCACACTTATCTCATGCATTGCCCTCAATGTATCTTGAATTTATATATGCATGAAAATACATAGGGAAAAAAATCAACTCAGGGTAGTAGTTCCGGTGGAGGTCTGGTTGGTACACAAAATGCAGACCAATCTAAATTATGTGCAGTTCACAGGAACCCACCAATGACCTCTCTAATATAACTCATTATTATAATATGAAAATGAATGATTTTTTTTAAGAATTTTACACCATCTAATTTTCAAATTTTCAAATAATCTCAGAGTCATTTTTATCAACACCTAGAATGTGAAATGATGGAATGACTGATTTGAACTCAGGAAGTACAAGAACTAATACCGACTAAGAAAAGTGACTGATATTAAGTAAAGGTTCGGAGTTAAAATCTGTTCAGCAAATGGGTCCAAATCAAGAAGTTAAAACTCTAATCCACATTCATTTTACCACAATAGAATGTGACTTTCTAAATTAGTGATTCAAGTTCAAGAATGACAGGTATGAGAATCAAAACTGACTCTAAAATGTTACTCAAATCGAGTAGCAAAATAGGAGTTAATATTGATTCAGAAATTTGAATTGAATCACAAATTTGAGATTCTGGGTCACATTCTTAATTGAGTTCAATATCATAAAAAATCAGAACTTGCCAATTTTTCAAGGGGACTTTCAAAAGTATGGTAGTGGTCAAATTCAATATGCTGATCTAAGAAGATTGGTGATTTAATTTCACGATGAATGGGCACAGGATCCAATACTGACTCGGAAAAAAGATTGAAATCAGGTAAAGATATCAGAGTCAAATTTGAGTTAAGAAGTGGAATTGAATTACAAATTTGTGGTTCAGGATTCACATTCATACTCAAGTTCAATTTAGAAAAGGGATAACTTGTCAAAATATCAATATGGTTCTCAAAATTTTGATTTTCGTTAAGTTTAAATGGGTATGATGAAATTGGATCTTGGTTTCCAAAACAGTATGATCCTTGGGCCCCGTCGCTAGAGTTAAAGATACAAGAATTGGTCAAAAGTTGATAAGAGAGAATTTTCTCGCTCCTATTGACCAATTCGCTCATTATTGAGTCAAACATACTAATAGGCCGGGTAACAGAATTTCGAGTCTGAATCACGTCTCCTATACTCTGTGCAATTGGTTTTTTTTTAAAAGGTGAGTATGGAAGTCGGTTTTGAAAAATGTGGTAAAATTGTGAGTCCATTAGACTTCGAGATTGTTGCTCGGACTCACGCAAAACTTCCATACTCTTTTCTAAGACAGATTTTTTTACAGTTAGATGTTCTGGAAAAGAATATGTGAAGCTTGGTTCTGAAAAATGATGAGTCCAACATGTTTTGAGATTGTCGCTCGGACTCATGCAAGAGTTTCATACTCTTTTCCAGGATTGATAGTTTTTTATTTTGAATAGGTGGAATTGGAAAGGATGAGTATGAATCTTGAAATTGTGGTTGATATGGTGAGTCCAACAAGTTTTGAGATTGTCACTCGGACTGTGTGACACCCTGGTCCCGTAGGTATGGAGACGTCACTGCGATGTATATACGCAGGTCGGAAATACCCTCACGTATATATGCTAAGCATCAGTACAGGAAAGAATCAGAGTGTGGAAGCACCGTGATAATAAACATTCTAATTGAAAAGTACAAGTACATGGTTATCACAGAGAGTGATACAATATTACAGGAATATTACATCACCAAAAAATACAAAAGTGCATCAAATGAAGAGATAAATAAAAGCTGAGAGGTGCTCACTGTAAATCACCTAGAGGGGGTGAATAGGTGATGAGCTAATCTAATAGTCAATTAATGCGGAATTAAAACTTATTAAACTAAACACCACATATAACACAAGAGTATAGCCGGATTCCCCGTGAAGGGCTCTGGACTAACTCCTTAAGATTCCTCTAAATAAGAGTTGAGGTGCCGCGTTGGCTCTCTTGTTGAATACAAGTGTTAGCAAACAATCCCCAAGCATATAACAATTAAGTACAAAATATATCAAGCATATAAAGATAAAGACAATATGAGCATGCAAGATATAAAGACAAGTAAGAGATAGAGTGAGCAATCGCAAACACGGGAGATTTGTTTCGAGGTTCAAACACACTTGCTCTATGTCCCCGCCTTCAACACTATGAAGGATTTTCACTAAAATCGATCCCACCAGATCACTTGGTGCCGCAACACCTACAAGCTCTCTGGACTCTCTAGTCCCTTCACTCGTTCCCGCAAGAACACACCGCAAGCCCACTAGCTCGCCGAGACCGGACCTCAAACACCGAGTTCACACACGAACTCGAAACACCGCGAACCCACAAGTCCGCCTCCTCAAATATAAAGATGGAACTTTGGTGATCACAACACGTTGATCACCTAAAATCCTCTCACAACAAAGATCCCTATATGTAGATATAGCAATGGATAGCTCAAGTGTTGTGTGAGAAAACTAGGATTGAAATGGTGGAGGAAAAACTCAAAGAAATCACTTTGAAAACTCTTGATAAACTCTCCTTTTAATTGGAAATATTTTCTCTCAAATAAGTGGAGAAAAACATCTAATAGTTTTGGAAAAACTGGCTCAAAACCCACTTGAAAATCTTAGATAAAACAGTCCCAAAAGCCCTCTTTTTATAAGGCTAGAAAAACTAGCCGTTGGGGCATTTTTCAGCCCTGGCGGACGGTCGACCGCCAACGGTCAGAATTCTGACCGTTGGAGCCTCGGTCGATCGCTGCCTGGAACAGAGAGCAGAGCTCTCTGTCGGTCGACCGGCCCGGTCGACCGGGGCTTTCCAGAGAGCAGAAGCTCTCTGGCGGTCGATCGGGTCGGTCGACCGGCCCTTTAGCAGACGTGGCGTGCACGTTCTGTGCACGTCAGTCGACCGTCCAGGTCAACCGACTCCTAACTCGGTCGACCGGTCCCGTCGATAGGAAGAAGCCAGACAGGACATTTTTGGGAAAAGAAAACTTGGTATTTTGACACAAATAAAATCCCATAAATCACCAAAAATCTACAAAAATAGTTTCAATATTATACTTGGATAAACAAACATGTTTGAGCAAAATCAAGACATGTTACAAACAATTTGAACTATTTTTGTAACTTAGAAATTTTGGCTAAAAACAAAAACTGTATTTTTCCAAAATTGGTTTTTTTCAAAACTTCTTCAAATACAAAAACAAGATATTTTAAACACTTTAAAAGCATATGGTGTATTGATATGATCCGCTACACATACATGGTTTAAGCTCTAAAACGGTTTTGGTTAAAAACATGTATACTTTGAATTCCAAAAATCAAAACAGTATTTTTCAAAATGAAAACTCTTTTGTGAAAACTCATCTAAATCAAGAGTGTGTGTGTATGATATACTTGAGCATTCCACCAACTATTCTATCTTTTACATTTTAACTAAAAATAAAATCTTATAAAAATAAACCTAGACTCAAATCTTGATCTTGAAGTCTTCACTTGAAGTCTTCTCCTCCTTCTTGACTTGGTCCAAACTTGATCCAACGAGCTAGACTCCTCTTGAGTACTTGATGTGGTCTTGATGCACAAGTTTTTGAATCAAACCGTGCTAGCTTCAAAACTTGACTTTAAATCTTTTGTTGAAGCTACACACTAAGATCTTGATCACAAATCTGAGACTAAATAAACACAAGATCATTAGTACTATAACTACATGAGTTGATCATCATCAAAACTAGAGTGATGGGCCTTTGGGCCAACAATCTCCCCTTTTTGATGATGACAAAACTCATGGAGTTATATATGCATGGATTAAAGTAAAGCTTCAAAGAAACTCCCCCTTAACTCATGCATAAGAATAAACAAATAAATATGCAATGAAAGCTCATAAACATGTATGCAAATATATGGAGATAAACATGCATGAACAAGAATGAAACACATCAAATTCTTTTTCTCCTATTTGCAAAACAAAGTAATATGCATAAACAAAAATTTTTCTCCCCCTTTTTGTATAAAGCAAGGAAAACATGCATATATACTCAAATACTTCTCCCCCTTTTTGTCAATCATCAACAAAGGGGTTAAAGTAAACACAAACAATGTTCTCCCCCATAAAGAGGTGAACTCAAATCAACTAATAAAAAGATATATGTGATATACATTCATGAAGAGGAAGACGCTAAGTTAACTTCCCTACATACATGCATTACATGAAGAAGGGATGATAAGCCCTAATTCACATAACACATAATATGTAATGCATAAGAGGAGATGTGAAGCTCCCCCTACACACGTTACCACATAAAGAAGAATTGTCAAGCTCCTCAATATAAGATACACTCAACATGAATCTATATGTAGAAGAGATGTTAAGCTCCCCTTGCATATAGGCCATATAAATCAAAACATTTTAATATTTCTTATTAAAACAAAATTTTGAGGTATTTTAGTAAATCAAATTTTAAGATATCAATTGTAAATAAACATTACAAATTTTGAATTTTAAATTGTAATTGAAACATTTTATCAATTGAAATAACAATGAAATTTTAATACAAATTATAATCTTGATACCAATGAAAGAAAGTATTTTATATTTTGATACCAATATAAATTTTCATGGATACCAATTGAAATAAATAGATCAATAGATACCAATTGAAATATATTGTACATTTTGATATTAATAAAAATACTAATTGTAAAAAAAATACCAATTGAAGATAATGCATAAGCTTAAAAAATTTCAATTGAGAAATCAATTGAAAATTAAGATTTGAATTAAGCCTAGCATAAACATACTTTGTGCTTTAAACATGTAAATATCTTGAGAATCAAGCACCAATAAATTATATATATGTATGAAAAGAGAATACCAATAGAAATTGATATTAATTGAAGTGAAAGCATACATATATATGAAACAAAATATGAGTATATACAAAATAAATATCAATTGAGATACCAATTGAAAATAACAATGTAAATCAAGTATATAACTCATAACTACCACCCTTTATATACTCAAGATAAAAGATTTTCCAATAAAGCTTACAAGGCATACTCGCCCATCCGTCCACCCATAAAAGGGGAGGTAGGGGTTTTCAAAAAAATAGGTGTTTGAAAATATTTTAGCATTAAAAATCACTACCAAATGAAGAACAATAACTAGTTAAAATAATTTTTTTGAAAAACTAGTTAAAGACCTTATAAAATATGAAACCAAATCATGAAACATACTAAATACATAAAGTTGTCACTCAAAATCTATAAAGCTCAAAAATAATCATGAAACAAGGTCATGAATAAATGAATAAAGTGTGAGTGTACAAAAATCATGTAATTAGCATTTTCATGAAGGTAGTCAATTATGCTCAAAACAAACATGAATCTCATTTTATCAAATAACAATCATGAAAATCATAATGATTTTATTTTTCAATTTTTAAAAACAAACTTCTAGGTATATGTATGTTTTTATCAAAAACTAACAATATGCATACATATCTCAAACATAAAATGAGTCCATAAAGTAAATTGCATCAAGGCAAATGACTCAAGGGGCATATATGTATCTTTATTAGTTTTGACTAAAGATACCATATACATGAAGTAAAACAAGAAAATAAGCAAAACAAGTGCAAATGAGGGAATCATCAAAACTAGTGTAACGTCCCGATCCCAAGGATACGGAGACGTTACATAGTGGTATCAGAGCCTATGTTCACACCTCGTGTGGGTAACCACCTGTGTCGATGCTTGGGCTCGTACCAACAGTACAATCAGATTCAGATTCAAGCTTATTTGTATCTGAATTTGGGGATTCCAGTGACGAGTACAAGAATACCATGTCATTGCCCATTCATTCCTTGACTCTTTTGTATTCCTTATTGACAGCTTTCGTTTCATCTTCTGGTTTCCAATCCGTTAATGTTAGTTCATTACCCTACTTCTCCATCCCGAGTTCCTTATAGATATCAGAGTGCGCAGCGAAAGTTTCGTGGGCCCGTAACATTTCGGCTTTGGGGCTGAAAATTTTGGTCTCACACCTGAATTGAAATTTCGAGGACGAAATTTTTTGTAAGGTGGGGAGAAATGTAACCCCCTGCTCCTGATGTACGTATCACCGTATCTGTACGCGATACGGCGTATAATAGTGATTTGACCTCCGTGGTAGTCTGATTGGGCCGATTCCAGTTTCAAAAATTATTTTCTAATATTTTAGATTTTTCAGGATTTTCTTAAATTTTTCTGGATTATTTTGGAAAATCTCCGTAGTCGGTGTCGACCGATACCGATAATCGGCTTTACGATTTTTATTTCACAAATGGAGTTGTATTTTGAGAATTTGCTTTCACCATGTGTCTTAGAATCGTATTATCTACCTTAGGGTATTTTTGGGGATTTTTTTAGAATTTATCGAAAATCCGGCCAAACTGGTGTCGCCGAGTACCGGCGTCAACTTCCAGAATTTTTAATTTACAAACCGGATTGAATTTCTGTAAACTGTTTTCATATTACGTCTCAGGCTAATATTTTCTATTTTTTGTAATTTTTGGGTACCGTTCGGAGCTGGTCGAATTTTGGGCCAATATAATATTAATTAAATATTATTTTTTCTCTTTCTTTTCTTTTCTTTTCTTTTTCTTCTTCCCGAAGCCTCTCCACCGCCATTACCACTGCCTTCTCTCTCTTCTTAATTAAAACTCCCTTCCCTCTCTCTCTCTCACATATCTCTCTCTAAATCTCTCTCTCTCTTTAAAACCGCTCTCCCCCCCTTTCTCCCCTCTCACTGATCCACTGGCCGGGGGTGGGTCTGACCCACGCCCGCGGCCAGGTGGCGCCGGCGGCCACGCGGCCAGGTGGCGCCGGCGGCCACGCGGCCGGCGGCCGGCCGTCACCGCGCCTCCCCAAGCGCCAACCCCCTCCTTTTCCCCCTCTTCTTCTTCTTCTCCTTTCTTTTCTTTTCTTCTTCCTGTTTCTCTCTCTCCATCTCTCTCTCTCTCTCTTACTCGGCCAGACCGCCGCCGGCGGGCCCCCCTCGCCGCCGGCCAGCGGCGCTGGCCGGCCATGGGCGCGCAGCAGCGCCTCTGCTGCTGCTGCTGCTGTGTGTGGTGTGTGTGTTGTGTGTGTGTACTGTGTGTGGTGTGTGTGTGTGTTGTGTGTGTGTGTGTGCGTGCTGTGTGTGCTGTGTGTGTGTTGTGTGTGTGTGTGCTGTGTGTGTGTTGTGTGTGTGTGTGTGTGCTGTGTGTGTGCTGTGTGCTATGTGTGCGTTGTATGTGTGTGTGTTGTTGGGTTCGGGTTCACACCCGAACCCAATATAACCCTAGTAGGTGATTGGAAACCTGTTACCCAATAAGCCCTACCCATTAACCAACTAACCCACTTCCACTTAAGTCATTGGGTATGGGTTGTGGACCTGGACCCGACCCGTTATGAGCCCAAATCCGCATCTAAACACAATAAAGGTAAATTTGTAGAAAACCCCCTGATTCAATTTCTTAATTGCATTTGAATTCTTTTTATTTACATATTTAACCCTGTTTGTTAGGATTTAGTCTTCGGGCGATAACTGGAGTATCCGGACTCCGATTCGGACGATTCTGGATCCGTTGCGATCGTGAGAAAGAGAGCTATCTTCCCGTGGCTAGTTCGTGAGTGTTTTCTTTTATAAATTATACTTTATCATGTTTAGTAAAATTGATTGATAGATCTTGGTTATGAATAAAATACAGTAACTATTAATTAGTAACGTGTAATTAGTGGACACTCATTGTAATAGGAACAACCAATATTATTGTAAGGTATTTCCTGAGTTAATCTAACTATCGGTGATGTAGGAATACTGACATAGACAACTCAGACACAGTCATCATACCTGCACCGCCACTGACATTCGGGCCACTATTTCACAATATTCTTGGACATTCTTATTTCATATATGGTATCACAATTAGATAACTAGATCCACGGTACTTGATGACACTACCCTGTTTACTAGACATGACTGCTAGACACCGTTAGGTCATGCACTAATAATATCATTATACGGATACTGTAAGGTCACTGGACATGGCATTAGAGTAGACACTGATCACTGTTATTACATTACATGTACTATCACTGAGATATTACACGGATTATTGTTACACATATATGTTCCACTGGTACACGGATATACCAATGCACGGACTACCGCATGTCATATTATTGTGATCATCGTTACATGGATTCTCGGCATATCACCGTTACACATGCATGTATGATTTCTTTATTCTTGACATATAGCTCCCCGTTCATATTACATATATTATTGTTCCATGTTATCCCCGTATTCCTGTTATATATGATTGAGGCTAAACCTGCACACAAAAATAAACAATTTCAGATTTAGAATGAAGATGTGCAAGTGCTCAATTCTTCCGCTATAGCAAGTGGCTATGCGGGTCGTGATCCACAAGGAGGGTTTACGATGGAAGCGTTTACAGTTTTATTGAAATCGTTATAAAAACCAAACGAGAGTTCTTCTCTGTTTTTAAGTTAAGAAAATGGAAAAAAGAATTATGTTATGTTAGAAGAAAATGAAAGATGAAGAAGGTGGAAAAATCAGAAAACAATAAAAGCGACTATGTACAAATGGAGTGAGTGGAGAAGAAAGAGTTGGAAGAGGTGGTGATATAATTTACAGAAATGAGAGAAAGGAAAGAAAAGGAAGGAATACTTACCTAGTTTAATTGATGACTTACCTGGAAACCTTTTGCAAGTTCTACCTTTTTGCTTCAGAGGCGTTCAACGCATAGATCATAAACTCGAGCTCAGTCCCCGTGCACATTATATAGTCAAGCATATCAAGAACGAAGTGATGCGGAGCTTGGAAGAGGAGAACGTCTTCATGAACTATCGCTGGCTCTCACGTAGCTTAGTTATACTTGCTTTGGAATTCAGTTGTAGACTCAACAAATACAACCAAGGTAAAGTAGAAAGAGGAAGAGGAAAGCAAAACAAAATACGAACATAAAAAGAAGCTTTTACCTTTATTACTTGCAGAGACAATGGAAGAAAGGAGGAGGGTACATCGGTGTCGCTCTCAACATTAGCCTCTCTCTCTTACTTACATGAATCTTCATCTAACCTAAGCTACATACAAATTACATAAAAAGAAAAGAAAAACCTAAACTACAAAGCATTAAAACTAGGCTAAATCCTAATCTGCCTGGTCGTCCAATTTTCAGCGCAAGTACAGGCCTTTTATAGGCAAAAACCAAATCTATAGGATCCCGGGGAGGTCGGGGGAGCAAACGCTCCCCCTAACTCCCCAACAAAGCCGCGGAAACGCGGCTTGGGTCGCGTTTCTGCGGCCAGGGTGTGGCCAGATGGCCACGCCCTGTTGGTGGGTTTCTCTGGGAGTTTCTTCTGCCTTTATCTTCAGTTTGTTTCTTCGTTTGGGTCCAGGATTCTGACGAAATGGCCTTGGATTCTTGGCTTTAACCGATCGATCCTGAGAGTATTCTTCTCAACCGGTTTCAACCTCTTGATTTTGCCCTGATTCAGTGAGTGCGAATTAATTCTGATTTAATTCAGAATTTTGGTGGGCTTTGGGCTCATTTCTCTTCAACTCCTTAAAGATTGGGCCTGCAAATAAATCAAACAATTAATTAGGACAATGCAGGCTTTTATTCTATAATAAGTATGAACATATGATATTAAATATGTAACATTAGCGACCAATCACACCCCCATACCTATCTTTTGCTCGTCCTCGAGCAAAACAACTAAACTATACTAAGAATTATTAGACCACTTTCGCAGGTCGAGCGATTGCACTGAGCATGTGCAACAAGCCGTTAAACCTCTAGGTTTCCCCTAGAGGACGAGTTTTGTCTCGTGAGGGTTTTCAGCGGATTACACCCACAAAATCCATAAAGAAAGAGAAATAAAGAGTTAGTATTTTCGAAAAGCATTTTGAAAGCGAAAAATATTTGAAATATGATTGTAAGAACTAAACAATCTATAAGTTATAGGAAAACTGAATTTTCATTCCTAAACTTAGTCTCTATTCAAAAATTTGTTATCAACAACGTAAGGAGTCAAATTGTACTTCTCATCTAGTCTATTACTTTACCCTAAGTCATATGCACCTTGTGACTGTGAAAATTTTGACTAAGGGTTCATTAACTCTAACTCTTATGCCTTATTTATTTATACATATATATATATATTGGTATTATTATTCCTTAGTTCTATTAGGCTTTCTAATCTGCCCATGTAACGAGCCTCTAATCGATGACTCCCAAACCAAATGGTCTTAGGGCACCAGGTGAGAAAACACCCCAAGGACTTAAGGACTCGAGCAAACAAGGCCACAAAACTAAGGATTTTATTATATGAACCTCTTTTAGGCGTGAATACTTATGCTTTATTAGGCACAAATACCCAGCTTAATCAGAGGATTTTTCTTTTCAAACTTATCTAATCATCTTTCGCATAAATACTAAGGCTTGCTTAGGCCAAAGCACCTAGCTAGTCAATAATTAGATTTGTTTGTGTATATATATATATATATATATATATATATATATATATATATATATATATATATATATATATATATATATATTATAACTTATCTAATCATCTTTCGCATAAATACTAAGGCTTGCTTAGGCCAAAGCACCTAGCTAATCAATAATTAGACTTTTTTTTATTTTTTATAAGGCATAAGAATATTTGTTTTTGAACCCTAAGTGTGTAAGTGTATGAAGTGTGCATATTTCATCAAGGTAAAGATCAAGACCAAATTACTTTGACAAATTATCTTCCTAACTCTAAAAATCAAACAAATAATCTTATTTTGACCAAGTATAAGAAATCCTAATTTGGATTTTCCTATTTCTTAAAATTAACTTAATTTCTTACAAAAATAAGTCAAAATATTGTTTCTATTTTTCAAAAAGTTTTTAAAAGAAAAGAAAATGTTAATTTTTTTTTATAAAAAGAAAAGTTATGTTAGACCCTCCCCCACACCTATCTCATGCATTGTCCTCAATGTATGAATTAATGCATAGATGCATGAAAAAGAAGAAAGGGAATTAGAATGTTACCTTAAGGTGGTGGTTCCGGTGGTGGTCTGATTGGTCCACGAAACGCGGCCCAATCAACTTTTCTTGGGTCTCGAAGGAACCCACCAGAAGTATCTTTAATATAACCCATTAAAAAGATGTATCCATAAAGGATCTTTATTAAATATTTAACCCCATCTAATGTCCATATTCCATGACTAATTTCGGAGTCAAATTTGTCAACCACCTCGTCCCAGAATGGAGTATGAAATGATAGAACGGTTGACTTGGACTCAGGAAGGACAGGAACTAATACCGACTCGGAAAGGTGACTTAAGTCAAGTAAAGGTTCAGGAGTCGAAATTGGTTCAAGAAGCGGGTCCAAGTCAAGAAGTTGAAACTCTAGTCCACATGTATTTTCTAACAATGGAATGTGACTTAATGTGGGTGATTCCAGTTCAGGAATGATAGGTGGAGGAATCAAAACTGACTCTAAAATATTACTCAAGTTTGGTAACACAACATGAGTCAATATTGATTCAGAAAGTTGAACTGGATCACAGATTTGAGAATCTAGGTCACATATCTCATTGAGTTCAATATCAAAAAATTGAGAACTTGCCAATTTGTCAATAGGATTTTCAAAATTGTATAATTGGTCAAGTTCAATATGATCCTCAAGAATGGGTGATTCAATTTCATGATGAATTGGCACAGGATTCAATGTTGACTCAGGAAAAAGATTAAAATCAGGTGAAGATACCGGAGTCATAATTGAACCAGGAAGTAGAATTGAATCACTAAGTTGGGGTTCAAGATCATATTCATTTTCAAGTTCTATTTCAGGAAAAGGAAAACTTGCTAAACTGTCAATATCTTTTTCAAAATTTGGAGTTTGGGCAAGTTCAAGTGGTTGTTCTGAAATAGAATCTTAATTTCCAAGACTACATGACTCTTCGACTCTAACAGGATGGTTAGTGACATCAGAACTGGTCAAACGGTGAGAACGTAGAGATTCGACCATCATATCTATGTCACGATTTCTAGCATTTTGAGCATGAGTCATGGCTTCAAGCATCTTTTCATAATTGATTGGTTCATTGTTTTGATGAAAAGATGAAGAGTTGTCTTGGAAGTGGTAGTGAAATTGTGAGTCCATCAGATTTTGGGATTTGTGTTTGGACTCACGCATACTCATTTCCAAAATTGATGGTCTTCTATTTTGGACTGGTGGAACTGAGTATGACTCTTGGAAATATTGTGGACTAGGTGGAGAAGGGGGATAATTTGGTTGAAAATTTGACTCGGGGTAGGTGAATCCCCACTGACTCTGTGAAGAGTTGAAATCGTTATGGAAATTATAATCATACGATGGGGGACATGGGTTATATTGATTCGGATAAGACTAATCCGGCACACTAGGTTGGTTAAAGTCATGATATGTCGGGTTGGTAATATCCGAAAAAGAGTTTGATGTGTAATATGGATTATTATTATAGTTGGAAAAATTATTATTATAAGCCATATCACACAATGGAATACAAACAAAAAGAAAGAAAATCAAACAAATAAACAAACAAGAAAGAAAAAAATTCTAACCTAAGTTAGGGTAGACCTAGACCTAGACGACTCCTAACTGGTTAGACTGTCCACTGGAGGTTTAATGTAGACCTTGACCACAAGCTAATCAGCCAGGTCAGGGCAAGATTGGTGGGAGGTTTTCCGTCAAAGACGTTCCTTAATTAATAACCACCAATCTTCGGGCTTTCGGCCCTTAATCCCTTTCCTAGACACTGATTTGGCAAGAGTCAAGTTCCAACACCTTTCCCCCTTAGGATAATCTCCTAATTGAGTCCGAGATGTCCCTAGGGCCAACGTCCACTCATTTTAAGTTAGGCTTGGGTTAGTGAGTGCTTGGATTCTGATTTTTGGGCTAAGGAAGGGTGATTAAATCCCCACCTTATCTTGTTATTGGGTTGGTGCCCTTAAAATCAATTAGTGCAAGTGTACAAGATATGTAAGATTCACTCAAAGCGATATAAATCAACCAAGAAGTGAGTCTTATGCTAAATGCAATGCATACGTACCTTGCTCCAGCACTCTTCAACAGTAAAAATAAATGAATTGAAAAAAAACGCGTGCCTAAAATGCAAACATCTGATCAATTTTTAACTTTTGCAACAAACGTTTTACTGTTGATTATTTAGCAGGCTTATGTGATGGCATATAGGAAATAAAGAATTGCAGAGAACTAGAATTTGCAAAGCAAGCAGCCCTGCAAAAACCTGTTAGTAGTCAACTCGTCCTTGCCGCGGATCCGCGGCTTTTGCCGTGGAAACGCGGCAATTCAGAGGGCCCTTGGTCTCTGCTTTCTAGAGCAGAGGCCCAAAGCCACTTGTATGTCACTGCAATATTAATTTCCTGCTTTGATTACCCTGTAACCTGCAACAGAGAAGAAAATTCGTTTAGTTCTAAAAAATTTTCAAAAAAAATTCAGATTTCAATAAAAAACATGTTACCCTCCCCGGCAAAGGCGCCAAAATTTGATTGAGGCTAAACCTGCACACAAAAATAAAGAATTTCAGATTTAGAATGAAGATGTGCAAGTGCTCAATTCTTCCGCTATAGCAAGTGGCTATGCGGGTCGTGATCCACAAGGAGGGTTTGCGATGGAAGCGTTTACAGTTTTATTGAAATCGTTATAAAAACTAAACGAGAGTTCTTCTCTGTTTTTAAGTTAAGAAAATGGAAAAGAGAATTATGTTATGTTAGAAGAAAATGAAAGATGAAGAAGGTGGAAAATCAGAAAACAATAAAAGCGACTATGTACAAATGGAGTGAGTGGAGAAGAAAGAGTTGGAAGAGGTGGTGATATAATTTACAGAAATGAGAGAAAGGAGAGAAAAGGAAGGAATACTTGCCTAGTTTAATTGATGACTTACCTGGAAACCTTTTGCAAGTTCTACCTTTTTGCTTCGGAGGCGTTCAACGCATAGATCATAAACTCGAGCTCAGTCCCCGTGCACATTATATCGTCAAGCATATCAAGAACGAAGTGATGCAGAGCTTGAAAGAGGAGAACGTCTTCATGAACTATCGCTGGCTCTCACGTAGCTTAGTTATACTTGCTTTGGAATTCACTTGTAGACTCAACAAATAAATACAACCAAGGTAAAGTAGAAAGAGGAAGAGGAAAGCAAAACAAAATATGAACATAAAAAGAAGCTTTTACCTTTATTACTTGCAGAGACAATGGAAGAAAGGAGGAGGGTACATCGGTGTCACTCTCAACATTAGCCTCTCTCTCTTACTTACATGAATCTTCATCTAACCTAAGCTACATACAAATTACATAAAAAGAAAAGAAAAACCTAAACTACAAAGCATTAAAACTAGGCTAAATCCTAATCTGCCTGGTCGTCCAATTTTCAGCACAAGTACAGGCCTTTTATAGGCAAAAACCAAATCTATAGGATCCCGGGGAGGTCGGGGGAGCAAATGCTCCCCCTAACTCCCCAACAAAGCCGCGGAAACGCGGCTTGGGCCGCGTTTCCGCGGCCAGGGTGTGGCCAGATGGCCACACCCTGTTGGTGGGTTTCTCTGGGAGTTTCTTCTGCCTTTATCTTCAGTTTGTTTCTTCGTTGGGTCCAGGATTCTGACGAAATGGCCTTGGATTCTTGGCTTTAACCGATCGATCCTGAGAGGATTCTTCTCAACCGGTTTCAACCTCTTGATTTTGCCCTGATTTAGTGAGTGCGAATTAATTCTGATTTAATTCAGAATTTTGGTGGGCTTTGGGCTCATTTCTCTTCAACTCCTTAAAGATTGGTGATAGGTAGCGAAAAATGCATAATTGACATCATATATACCATCGCATTTGCACATTTATTCATATTATAATGCACAATTATTAATATTTCTTTATTTAATATGTGCAGGCCTCAAATTATCAATTTAATAAAGAATAAAGCTAAAAGAGCCCAAAAGCCCAGATCCAAGCCCATGTTTGAAGCCCAGGTGAAGAAGTGCAAATACAAAGATTCAAAATGCAAATACAAGGGCTAAGAGTTGCAAATATCAGAAATTAGGGTTGGATAGACTTCTGTCAAACCTAAACACCTGCAGGATGAAGATAAAAGGCCAAGATAGAGAGGAATTTCGTGGAGAAAGGATTTGAAGAAATCTAGATTAGGGATAACTTGATTACCAAGTTATCACGAAAATCTAGATTAAAAGGCCAGGATCCACCTTCCAGAAACAAACGGCCAAAGGGACGGATCAGAAGAGGCCACGCGCCAAAGCGCGTGGCCAACAGAGCCAGAACTGCCGCGGACCCGCGGCAATCCCAGGGAATCCGCGGCAGTTTGGATAGAGATGAATCTGAAATTTTGTGGTGACGTTTATCCGGGACTCCTCTACATTCTGCCCTATAAATATCAGAGCATTCGCAACAGGGAGGGGAGGCAGAGACGATTAGGGTTTTCTTTAGCTATTGTTTTCAGCAAGTTGTAATTTTTCCGTTCCATGTATGCTGTGAAGAAAATTGAGCTTTGTAATTGAAGATCTATTCTGCAATAAAGGTTACTTTCTTCTTCACATTTAAATTCTTGTTATTTTATTTTTCTTTCTCTGTGATTATTTGCTGCGGTTTTCATCTATTATTTCTTGTTTTCCTTCTTCTTCTGTCCTTCTAAAAAAAAAAATAAAAATAAATAAATATTGAAAAGATAAAAAGAAAGATGATGAAGAACTAATTCCCTCTAGTGGTTGGCTGAATTCTTAAAGCAACCCTAGAGTAATCGAGCTTTGATCGGATTGATGAACTTTTAGAAACCCTAGGTTTAAAGAACTTGCTTGAAGATTAAAATGAAGAGTAGTTTTCTAATCTAATGTCACATCTTTTAATTTTTCACATTCATGCTTAAGGACTTTGACAACGTAATTTCAAGAAACATCTTCTCTTACGTTGTGCTTAGATGTTCGGATGAATATGTGTTTTATTTTTAGAAGTGTCCCTAATTAGATTCTACAGCCTTTTTCTCTGCTTGCATATCTTCTAAAAAACCTAGGATGAAATTCATATCTTCCAATATGATGATCAATAGCCTTGACTTGCAATAGGGTTGTGGTAGAAGATCAGCAAAACCACGTCTTTAATCTAATATTTTCATCACAAATCTAATCTCTCTTTTTACTTGAAGCATCCAGAGGAATCTGCCGCAAAAGCTTGCATCGCATCCTTCCCTGAGGATCACGACCCGCTCGAGCCCTAGCTACAGCGGATTCGCATTGAGAAGAATTCTGAACTCTATTTTCATTATAACAAATTCTCAATCAAATTTTGGCGCCGTTGCCGGATTCGCATTGAGAAGAATTCTGAACTCTATTTTCATTATAACAAATTCTCAATCAAATTTTTCTAGCCACTAACATTAGTGAGCTATTGTCCAACCAGATCCCTATCAAGTATAAGGACCCAGGTTGCCCCACCATCTCTTGCACCATAGGTCGAGCCGAAATCAATCGAGCACTCCTCGATTTAGGAGCTAGCATCAATTTGCTCCCTTTCTCCGTGTACCAACAACTTGGATTAGGTGAACTGAACCCAACCCAAGTTACTATTCAGTTGGCTGACCGCTCTATCAAAGTTCCTAAGGGAGAGATCAATGATGTTCTCATAAGGGTAGGAGATTTTATTTACCCGGTCGATTTTATTGTCTTAGAGACACAACCCGTGTCTAATCCTAGGTCCCAAACTCCCGTCATCTTAGGAAGACCGTTCCTAGCTACTGCAAATGCAATAATCAATTGTAGGAACGGATCCATGAGATTAACTTTTGGGGATATGACCAAGGAAGTCAATGTTTTCAACCTAGGTAAGCATCCCTACGATGTGACCGACCAACCCTTTGAGGTTAACTCCATTGAAATATGACGAGTGAGCATAATGATGAGATCATACTTGAGGAAGAGGAAGAGGAAGAGTTAGAAACAAGTGATGTTAGCCTTGATGAGATCGAATTGGAATCAAATCTGAGTTCTATAGAGATGGGAGACTCTAGCTTAACACCTCCACCCATTGAGCCAACTCCTTCTTTGGAGTTAAAAGCCTTGCCCAAGCATCTTAAGTATGCCTACCTAGGTGAACGAGAGACGTTACCGGTCATAATTGCATCCAATTTGACCAATAAGCAAGAGGAGGACCTGCTGGCAACCCTTAGGAGACATAGGGAAGCCATTGGTTGGACTATGGCAGATATTAAGGGACTGAGCCCTACGATAGTCCAACATCGTATTCATCTTGAGGAAGGGACTAGACCGAAAAGGGATCCACAGCGTAGACTAAACCCACTTATGCAGGAGGCTGTACAAGCCGAGATAGTAAAACTGTTAGATAATGGGATAATTTATTCCATTTCCGATAGCGAATGGGTTAGCCCAATGCACGTGGTCCCTAAGAAGTCTAGCTTTACAGTGGTAGAGAACGACAAACATGAGTTAGTGCAAACACGATTGCCTACCAAGGTGAGAGTATGCATAGACTACCGTAAGTTGAATGCAGCCACTAGGAAAGATCATTTTCCCCTCCCTTTCATCGATCAAATGTTGGAAAGATTAGCAGGTCATGAGTATTACTGCTTTTTGGATGGGTATTCAGGGTATAACCAAATCCCTATAGCCCCGGAGGATCAAGAGAAAACAACGTTCACATGTCCATTTGGGACATTTGCTTACCGTCGAATGCCCTTCGGCCTATGCAATGCCCCAGCCACCTTCCAACGTTGTATGTTAAGCTTGTTTTCTGATATGGTAGAACGTTTCCTAGAAATTTTCATGGACGATTTCTCCGTCTATGGAAGTTCATTTGACCAGTGTCTCCATCACTTGGAGCTAGTGCTGAGTAGGTGCACCGAGAAGAACTTGACCCTCAATTGGGAAAAGTGTCACTTCATGGTGCAACAAGGGATTGTCCTAGGTCATGAGATATCTAGGGAAGGGATTAAGGTGGATAAGGCCAAAGTGGAAATCATTGCGAAGCTTCCACTTCCTCGATGCGTGAAGGACATTCGATCCTTTTTAGGACACGCCGGATTTTATCGTAGGTTCATTAAGGACTTTAGCAAAATTGCTAGACCCCTTACAAACCTTCTAGCTAAGGATGTGTCCTTCATTTTTGATGATAGGTGCCATAGTGCTTGGGAGAAATTGAAAGTGGAACTTATATCTGCCCCTATCATCTCACCTCCGGACTGGTCCAAGCCCTTTGAGATCATGTGTGACGCTTCTGATTTTGCGATAGGTGCTGTCTTAGGACAGCGTAAGGACAATAAGCAGCACGTGATTTACTATTCGAGTAGGACGCTTAATGAGGCCCAAGTGAACTATACTACCACCGAGAAGGAATTCTTGGCAGTAGTGTTCGCTTTGGAGAAATTCCGTCCATACCTACTTGGGACTAAGACCACGATCTTCACTGACCATTCTGCTCTGCGATACCTTATGCTTAAGAAAGATGCGAAGGCCCGACTCATTCGTTGGATCCTTCTACTTCAAGAATTTGATCTCGAAATTCGAGATAAAAAAGGTGTCGAAAATGTCGTAGCTGACCATCTCTCTCGTGTGCCCAACGCACCATCTGTCGAGCTGCCCATCAATGACAATTTTCCCGATGAGCAACTTCTAGCCATCTCTAAGGAGCCATGGTTTGCTGACATAGTAAATTACTTAGTCACAAACCAAACACCACCTAGTTGGTCCAAACAGGATAGATACCGATTCTTGTCTCAAGTTCGGTATTACATGTGGGAAGATCCTTATCTTTTCAAATATTGTAGCGACCAAATCATTAGGAGATGTGTCCCCGACGAGGAGACTAGAAGTGTCCTAGATTTTTGTCATGAGTTCTCTTGCGGTGGACATTTTGGTCCCCGCAAAACTGCCGAGAAAATTCTGCAAAGTGGCTTTTATTGGCCAACTGTGTTTAGAGATGCATTTGAGTATTGCAAGACTTGCACAAGATGTCAAATGATAGGAAGAATTTCCAAACGAAATATGATGCCCCTAAATCCCATTCTAGAAGTAGAACTTTTCGACGTATGGGGCATTGATTTTATGGGACCCTTCCCTAATTCGTTTGGGCACCAATACATCTTGTTGGCCGTAGACTATGTGTCGAAGTGGGTAGAAGCTGTCCCTTGCAAGACAAATGACAACAAAGTTGTTGTCAAATTCTTGAAAGATAATATCATCTCACGCTTTGGAATCCCTCGAGCCATCATTAGCGACAATGGCACACATTTTTGCAATAGAACTTTTGAAGCTCTTATGCGAAGATATGCCATAACACACAAGTTGTCTACGCCCTACCATCCTCAAACTAGCGGACAGGTAGAAGTTTCCAATAGACAGGTCAAGCTCATCTTGGAGAAGACTGTGAATCAGAATAGGAAGGACTGGTCCATCAAACTGGTGGATGCCCTATGGGCATATAGGACTGCCTTTAAGACGATTCTAGGAATGTCTCCCTACAGACTGGTCTTTGGAAAGGCTTGCCACCTTCCTGTCGAGCTAGAACACCGGGCCCTTTGGGCAATTAAGCAGCTAAACTTCGATTTAGATAAGGCCGGTGAGTTTCGGAAATTACAAATTTCTGAACTAGAGGAGTTGAGGAATGATGCATATGATAATGCAAAGATTGCGAAGGATAGAGCTAAGGTGTTTCATGATAAATCCATCACGAGAAAAACTTTTGTCCAAGGACAAAAAGTTTTACTTTACAACTCTAGACTTCATCTCTTTCCCGGCAAATTGAAGTCAAGATGGACAGGACCATTCATTGTTAAGACGGTGTTTCCACACGGAGCCATAGAGATCTACGATCCCAAAAATGGCAATTCATTCAAGGTAAATGGTCAACGTCTTAAAATCTTTTGGAGTCTGGGCCGGAAGCTAATGCGGCTATGGGTCTTTTTGACCCACTGTATCGGTGATTATATCTTTCTGCCAATTCATGCATTCCATACATTTCATTCATACATTAGGGACAATGCATGAAATAAGTGTGGGGGAAGGGTATATAAAATAAAAAAAAAAAAAAAAAAAAAATTTTTTATAAAAAGGACAGTATTTTGACTTATTTTTTGAAAGAAATCTAAGTTAGTTTTAAGGATTAGGAAAATCATGATTAGGATTTCTAAAAACTTGGTCAAAATAAATAAATTGTTTAAATTTTAGGTATAGGAGGAGAAATTGAATAAATAATTAGTCTTGATTTTACCTTAATGAATATTGCATACCTAATGCATATCTAGGTTTCTAAGACAAAGACCCTTGTGCCTCATATATAAAAAAAAAAAAAAAAAAAAAAAAAAATCACTAATAAAGCTGGATACATGTGCCTCAAGAAGCATAAGTATTCACGCCTAAAGGTGAATGAAAAAATAAAAATAAAAAAAATAATACCTTAGTTTTGTGGCCTAGTTCACTTGAATTTGAGTCCGCGGGGTGTTTTCTCACCTGGTGCCCTAAGACCGACCGGTTTGGGAGTCACCGACTTTAAGTTCGCTACATGGGTGGATTAGAAAGTCCGAGGGAACTAAGGAAAAATTACTTATATGTACTAACACATCTAATAATCAATTAGTTAGGTATTAGGGCCTCAAGAAGCCTTGATACTTATACGAAAGAAAATTAGATGAGTTATACATGCCAAAAAAAAAAATATATATATATACTAACACATCTAATAATCAATTAGTTAGGTATTAGGGCCTCAAGAAGCCTTGATACTTACACGAAAGAAAATTAGATGATGTTATAAAAAATAATAATGAGGCATGAGAGTCCAAGTTAAGGAATTCCTAGATTCACAAGGGTGCGTATGACTTTTGGTAACGAAAAAGACTATATTAGAAATTCAATTTTAATTCTTACCTAAAATGGACAACAATTGACTTTATTAAGACTAGGTTTGAGGAATGAATAAAAATGAGGATCCTAAAACTTATAGACTACTTAGTCTCTTCAATAATAATTCAAATATTTTCCTTTTTATGGATTTTGTGGGTGCAATCCGCTGAAAACCCTCACGAGACAACACTCGTCCTCTAGGGTAACCTAGGGGTTTAACGGCTTGTTGCACATGCTAAGTGCAACCGTGATTCCTACGAAAGTGAGTTAGCTAGGTTAGATTTTTCTCTTTCTTTTTGATTTTTACTCGAGGACGAGCAAAAAGATAAGTGTGGGGGTGTGATAGGTAGCGAAAAATGCATAATTGACATCATATATACCATCGCATTTGCACATTTATTCATATTATAATGCACAATTATTAATATTTCTTTATTTAATATGTGCAGGCCTCAAATTATCAATTTAATAAAGAATAAAGCTAAAAGAGCCCAAAAGCCCAGATCCAAGCCATGTTGAAGCCCAGGTGAAGAAGTGCAAATACAAAGATTCAAAATGCAAATACAAGGGCTAAGAGTTGCAAATATCAGAAATTAGGGTTGGATAGACTTCTGTCAAACCCTAAACACCTGCAGGATGAAGATAAAAGGCCAAGATAGAGAGGAATTTCGTGGAGAAAGGATTTGAAGAAATCTAGATTAGGGATAACTTGATTACCAAGTTATCACGAAAATCTAGATTAAAAGGCCAGGATCCACCTTCCAGAAACAAACGGCCAAAGGGACGGATCAGAAGAGGCCACGCGCCAAAGCGCGTGGCCAACAGAGCCAGAACTGCCGCGGACCCGCGGCAATCCCAGGGAATCCGCGGCAGTTTGGATAGAGATGAATCTGAAATTTTGTGGTGACGTTTATCCGGGACTCCTCTACATTCTGCCCTATAAATATCAGAGCATTCGCAACAGGGAGGGGAGGCAGAGACGATTAGGGTTTTCTTTAGCTATTGTTTTCAGCAAGTTGTAATTTTTCCGTTCCATGTATGCTGTGAAGAAAATTGAGCTTTGTAATTGAAGATCTATTCTGCAATAAAGGTTACTTTCTTCTTCACATTTAAATTCTTGTTATTTTATTTTTCTTTCTCTATGATTATTTGCTGCGGTTTCATCTATTATTTCTTGTTTTCCTTCTTCTTCTGTCCTTCTAAAAAAAAAATAAAAATAAATAAATATTGAAAAGATAAAAAGAAAGATGATGAAGAACTAATTCCCTCTAGTGGTTGGCTGAATTCTTAAAGCAACCCTAGAGTAATCGAGCTTTGATCGGATTGATGAACTTTTAGAAACCCTAGGTTTAAAGAACTTGCTTGAAGATTAAAATGAAGAGTAGTTTTCTAATCTAATGTCACATCTTTTAATTTTCACATTTCATGCTTAAGGACTTTGACAACGTAATTTCAAGAAACATCTTCTCTTACGTTGTGCTTAGATGTTCGGATGAATATGTGTTTTATTTTTAGAAGTGTCCCTAATTAGATTCTACAGCCTTTTTCTCTTGCTTGCATATCTTCTAAAAAACCTAGGATGAAATTCATATCTTCCAATATGATGATCAATAGCCTTGACTTGCAATAGGGTTGTGGTAGAAGATCAGCAAAACCACGTCTTTAATCTAATATTTTCATCACAAATCTAATCTCTCTTTTTACTTGAAGCATCCAGAGGAATCTGCCGCAAAAGCTTGCATCGCATCCTTCCCTGAGGATCACGACCCGCTCGAGCCCTAGCTACAGCGGATTCGCATTGAGAAGAATTCTGAACTCTATTTTCATTATAACAAATTCTCAATCAATTGGGCCTGCAAATAAATCAAACAATTAATTAGGACAATGCAGACTTTTATTCTATAATAAGTATGGACATATGATATTAAATATGCAACATTAGCGACCAATTAATATACTTGTTTCCTGTTACTGAATTGTATTCTCGTTACTAGATACATGAGCTGTTGATATGCGATATGTGGAATCCCACATCTATTGTTCCCGTTTCCCGTTATCGTGTTTTGTGCTATCAACAGAGCTCATGTCATGTTATCGTATTACATGTACCATATCCTGTACTTGTTCCTGATATACTATATAGTGAAAGATAATAAAGATAACTTGGGGATGGGAAAGACTTGACGGTTGATTAGATCATATCGGGTGGATGTCTGGATCCATTGTTCGTCCCACTGCAGGGGACGGGGTAGTGCTGGCTACCATCTGTTACTCATGAGCTCTCGTTTCCCGTTATGTTTTAGCTCATTGAGATTCCCGTTACATGTTACAGCCCTAGCGGGCTGGCCCTGGTCTCAGCAGCCAGGGATCTGATAAGGCCGTTGTCCCGGGTATGCACGGGATACACCCACCCGATAAGAGCTCCTCGACCATGGGTTTCCAATTAACATGAGAAAACAGTATACACAATAGTGACGTCGGGAACACTTGTTATTTGGTCACTTTCTCGTTTAGATAATGGTACCCGTAGGCCATGTCCGGATGGGTTCGACTGGAGTGCGGGCTCCAGTATGAACTGCCAGTGGTATGGGACACTGGAAGAGATTGATTAAAATACCAGGTGGTACTGATTGCTACTATTGTATAAAGAACATGACTTGCTTGTTACATGTATACTATTGTTTAGTTGTACTTGTTACTGTTCCTGATCATTTATCCGCTATCATGTTACATGTATGCGTTGTTACTTTACCTGTTTCATGCTATACTTTCTGAGGTGACGTACTACTCATGTATATGTATAATTTGCATTGCTTATATTCTGTTTTGCATTGTCTATATGCTGCTTAGGCACAATACAGTAGGATGATTATGTTGCATACTTCATCTACATGTTCATTTCCATCACGTCACTACTAACATGGTTATTTATATCACATCACCATTAGACAACACTAATTATTATATCAACTGGATACGACTATAGTCATGACCTGATGATAACCGGCTAGGTAGTGATGGTATTAAAAGACTGACATGATTATATATTTCTACTGCTTATGATATACTTATTATATGGTATCACTAGACAACATCATGTATTATATTTTAGTATCGTGCTTGTATTACTATTGTATATATTATTACTTCCTTCATTTTACCACTCACTAGGTCGCTTTCTGACGACCCTGGGTTTGCATGCTTAGGTTGGACATCCGAGTTATCGTTTGGTCAGCTAGTTCACTGGATTCACATAGGAGACTCTACCATAGAGACCCTTCATAGGTATCTTTGTGCTTTATTCCTGTTATCTTAGTTATCCCTGTTTTTATATCTGTTGTGTTCACTAACCCCTTTCTGCAGGTATTTTTGTACTTATTTTCTGCTGGAACCATTGAGTCTATATAGAGGCTATGTCCTGTACCGAGGCTTAACGTACGCGTGAGTGTGTTTTCACCTCGCGTATGTACGTCACCATAACGTCTCCGTATCCTTGGGATCGGGGCGTTACAAATAGGCTATACATGTGCATGTAGTGAGTACAAATGAACAATGAAGTGTAAATATATATGAATCAATTTGTTGTTCACTACTTGTACATGTATATACACAAGTTTAAATAAAAATTATATTTAAACTAGTATTTATCACATGAAGCACAAAATAAATAAAACATGAACATGCTAAAAATATCATATATGAACAAGCATGTAAATAAATAAAATAGGAGTTTAGAGATAGTTACCAAACCAAAGAACTATCTCTAATTCTCCAAAACATGGTGGTTGTCCCACGAAACCTCCTTGATAGCGGTGCATCAATATATGTGTCCATCAAGTCCATGTGCATCCATTATCAAGGCAAAAATCCTCTCATGTTTTGTGAGAGCCCGCACCTACATCAAATACAAAAGGTGGGAATTTTGGTACCCATTTTCTTTTGGGTCCTTGAGGGTTAGCATTGTAAGGAACCCAAACATTTTTTGTTAGCAAAATTTAAAGAATTAATTCTATCATAACAAAATCTTACTAAATGGCCTTTGTGGCCACAATGTGTACACTTGTACACTCTATTATGCACATGTGTATGAGTGTGATTGTGGCGTGCAAAGTGTGCATATGCATGATGTGAATGATGTGCATGAATATGTGGAGTTTATTTCTTTGAAAACAAGGACTCCAATCTAGAATGGTTAAAAGCACATTTGCTCAAAGTTGAGCTTAAACAATTTATTTTATTTTTCAAAAATTTAATCTCATTTTGATTAATAGTGGCATGTAAAGCATGGTGAGATTGAGAATCATTATTCCTTTCTTTTTCAAAACATTTACTTTTTCTTTTTCAATAATTTTTCTTTTTAAAGAAGTGTTTTCATTTAAAGCAACTTCTTTTTGTTGTTCCACTAAAACAATTTTATTTTTAAAGAAGTATTTCCTTCATAGAAATCATTCAATTTAGAAAGCAAGAAAATATTCTCATTTTTCAAAACTTCATTTCTTTTGAAATGCATGCAACTTTATTTTGAAATGAATTTTTTCTACCAAAATAGAATCATATTTATTTTTCAATTTCTTATGATCCTTTTTAAGCATGTTATATTTTTCTAAGAGTTGTTGGCAAAATGATGCTAGTTCATTATAAGGCATTTCAACATCCTCTTCTAGCTCGGATTCGGTGTTTACCTCAAGGGGGTTATCCCCTTGGACCATGTAGCACACGTTGGAAGCCTCACTTCTAACATCCGAGTCGCTCCCCGCATAATATTGTTCTTGTTCGCCAAGAGAGAGAATTGTGTTCCAAATTACAAAAGCCGAATCAAGATTAGCAACCCTGGATAAATAATCATCATTTAGGGTAGATCTTAAAGTATGTAGACCTTTTACATTAGCCTCAATATTTTTGCCATTTAAACAATAAGAATCTCTAGTAGTGGCAAAATAAACATGAATACCTAGGGCTTTGAGGTATAAGGACATCTTAACCTTCCAAGTTTGGATGTTAAGAATGTTAAAGGTGGGGGTGACATGAAATCCATGTTGTGTGTACAAATATTGTGATTAGCTATAAATGAGGATCTTTAATTCTACGTTATAAGACCCAAATCAAGAGCACTTGGCTCTGATACCAATTGTAAATCACCTAGAGGGAGTGAATAGGTGATGAGCTAATCTAATGGTCAATTAATATGGAATTAAAACTTATTAAACTAAACACCACGTATAACACAAGAGTGTAGCCGGATTCCCGTGAAGGGCTCTGGACTAACTCCACAAGATCCTCTAAATAAGAGTTGAGGTGCCGCGTTGGCTCTCTTGGTTAAATACAAGTACTAGCAAACAATCCCCAAGCATATAACAATTAAGCACAAAATATATCAAGTATATAAAGATAAAGACAATATGAGCATGCAAGATATAAAGACAAGTAAGAGATAGAGAGAGCAATCGCAAACACGGGAGATTTGTTTCGAGGTTCGAGCACACTTGCTCTACGTCCCCGCCTTCAACACTATGAAGTATTTCCACCAAAATCGATCCCACTGGATCACTTGGTGCCGCAACACCGACAAGCTTTTTGGACTCTCTAGTCCCTTCACTCATTCCCGCAAGAACACACCGCAAGCCCACTAGCTCGCCGAGGCCGCACCTCAAACATCGAGTTCACACACAAACTCGAAACACCATGAACCCGCAAGGCTGCCTCCTCAAATACAAAGATGGAACTTTGGTGATCACAACACTTTGATCACCTAAAATCCTCTCACAACAAAGACCCTTATAGGTAGATATAGCAATGGATAGCTCAAGTGTTGTGTGAGAAAACTAGGATTGAAATAGTGGAGGAAAAACTCAAAAAAATCACTTTGAAAACTCTTGATAAACTCTCCTTTTAATTGGAAATATTTGCTCTCAAATAAGTGGAGAAAAACACCTAATAGGTTTGGAAAAACTGGCTCAAAACCCACTTGAAAATCTTAGATAAAACAGTCCCAAAAGCCCTCTTTTTATAGGGCTAGAAAAACTAGCCGTTGGGGCATTTTTTTCAGCCCTGGCGGCTGACGGTCGACCGTCCCAGTCGACCGCCAATGGTCAGAATTCTGACCGTTGGAGTCTCGGTCGACCAGCCCGGTCAACCGTTGCCTGGAACAGATAGCAGAGCTCTCTGCCGGTCGATCGACCCGGTCAACCAGGGCTTTCCAGAGAGCAGAAGCTCTCTGGTGGTCAACCGGCCCTCCAGCAGACCTGGCGTGCACGTTCTGTGCACGTCGGTCGACCGTCCCGGTCGACCGACTCCTAACTCGGTCGACCAGTCCGGTCGACCGAAAGAAGCCAGACCGGACATTTTTGGAAAAAAACTTGGTAATTTGACACAAATAAAATCCCATAAAATCACCAAAAATCTACAAAAATAGTTTCAATATTATACTTGGATAAACAAACATGTTTAAGCAAAATTAAGACATGTTACAAACAATTTGAACTATTTTGTAACTTAGAAATTTTGGCTAAAAACAAAAACTGTATTTTTCCAAAATGGTTTTTCCAAAACATCTTCAAATACAAAAACAAGATATTTTAAACACTTTAAAAGCATAGGGTGTATGGATATGATCTACTACACATCATGGTGAAATATCTATGTTTTGACATTAAGCTCTAAAACGGTTTTGGTTAAAAACATGTATACTTTGAATTCTAAAAACCAAAACGGTATTTTTCAAAATGAAAACTCTTTTGTGAAAACTCATCTAAATCAAGAGTGTGTGTGTATGATATACTTGAGCAATCCACCAACTATTCTATCCTTTACATTTTAACTAAAAACAAAATCTTATAAAAAACAAATCTAGACTTAAGTCTTGATCTTGAAGTCTTCACTTGAAGTCTTCTCCTCCTTCTTGACTTGGTCCAAACTTGATCCAACGAGCTAGACTCCTCTTGAGTACTTGAAGTGGTCTTGATGCACAAGCTCTTGAATCAAACCGTGCTAGCTCCAAAACTTGACTTAAATTTTTTATTGAAGCTACACACCTACTAAAATCTTGATTACAAATCTGAGACTAAATAAACACAAGATCATTAGTACTATAACTACATGAGTTGATCATCATCAAAACTAGAGTGATGGGCCTTTGGCCAACACTCACGAGCAGCAAGAGGGGTCTCGAGAACCAAACAGGAGAAAAACTGGGAGAAAGAGCTGCGACGATGATCTAAGGTTCTGCTGCACTCCGATAGTCACAGAAGGATCCGCTGCGTACGCTGATCAGGTACAATAAGTTAACCAAGGTCCGATCTCTAGAATCTGGACATAAGAATCCAGGGTTGTCAGACGCAACCCTGCGAGTACAATAATAACGCCAAATGGCGTGCATAACAGGCACACGTGTACATGATCAAGTGATGTGGTCCAGACATGCAGGTACAAGCAATAACAAGTAACATAAGGGAAATTAAAGGAACGACAGTATATCATATAATCGATGAATTTGAAATTGAAAACATGCATAAAAGGCAGTATGAAGAGTATAGGTATATATAAACATGAGGTAAATAAGTTAAACATGCGATAAATACAAGTATGGACAAAACTAGTTGTACAAGATCAGATTATGGATTCACGGGACTGATACGTCAAGGGAATAATCCAAACAAGGAAACCCTCATCTATATACCACCTATCTCATGTCGCCATCGTCTGAGTTTATACCACTTGAATTACCCTAAGAGTAACAGAACTATAGTGTGTCTAGAGAAATCATCATATGTCATAAAGTAAGGTGTCAACTCAGGGCATAACACTATAACTTGAATATAAAGTATTGGATATTAAGTTATTCAATAATAATAATCAGTACTGTTTGATATTTTCATCGCCTCCCTACCAGCGCCTCACATCACCGATAGTCCATACTAGAGTTCGCACTCTGTAGAACTTATCCGGGTCTGATATGTGAGCACTAGGACCCGAACAAAGGAGAGACTAAATATCACACGTTCCTAATATTATTACTGTTTGGTTGTTTTATGTTATTCATCTGATCCATATGCTTTTGTATGTGCTACCAGCACACATACATCCACTTATGAATAAGAGAGTTATTATTTGGAAACTGATAAATCTGATGGCTCATATTTATAGTGGATCCCGTCTCTGCTCGGGACTAGCTCAGGAGTACAGGCTACTGCTTCCAAGGACTTATCATTACATACCCAAACGGCACTTCAGATTCAGGCTACTACTTCCGGGGACTTATCATTATGCGCCCCACACGACAGTTCAGAAATATCACCATTATAAATATGATATCATACCGGTTTCCATCAGTTTCCCCCTACCTCAGTGTAAGTTGAGTACTTTATTATATATATTGCCCAAATATAATATCCACAAGGTGTCCACAGTAATCCAATAACTATGATTATCCAATTACGGAGATTAACAAGAGTATAATATCAGGAGTATAAAATCAGGAGTCTCCCTGTTACAGGGGTTCAGGAATACATGAGTTCAGGAGTACCAGAAGTCTGGTAACAGTATAATAATCATACCAAGTCCCTGTAAAAATGATAGTCATGAATATGCAATATAATACAGGTGCCAACCAGTCAGGTGTCACAATATCAGGTAAATTGTACTAGTACCATGTGAAAGCATGTTAAATGAGTGATAGCATGTCAATTGTCAAGTGTTATTATATCAGGTGTTAGGTATCAGGTGCCAAGTATAGCATGACAAGTAATGGTGTCAAATATCAAGTGTCAAGTATAGCATGGCAAGTACCAATGTCAGATACCAAGTGTCAAGTATAGCATGGTAAGTACCGGTATCGGATATCAAGTGTCAAGTAACAGGTGCCAAGTAATAACAGGTCAAGTATCAGGTGTATACACGTCAGGGTCGGTAGCTAATACGTCGGTGAGAGTCACAACATCAAATATCAGGTATCAACCGGTCACGTAACATGGTACAGGAGAATAGTATAACATTTCAAACTCTTCACAACCATATTTATAACAATATTAAATTATCTTTTAATTAGCCATGCGAAGCCGAGTGAAGCGGGAGCAGATCTAGGCATACTCGGTATGATACCGGTTCAACAAATTATAATAACGGCCGGCAGATATTTATAAAACATGATAATTTTAGAAATCACTCATATAACTTATACAAACTTGCATAACGAGACATCATGTATTAAAAGCAAGATAATAATTATTAGACATGAAACGATGGTAAATAAGCATGAAATATCAAAAGAAATGTACTCGCCTAACACCGGAACGAAATACCAAGTAATATTCACGAAATCCGAGAACACGAGCGAGCAAGCTATTAATCCATATATATATAATATATAAATATATATATATATAATAAATATTAGAGAGGGGATGAGAGAGGAGAGAGAGTTGTAGGAAGGGGAGAAAGAGAGAGAGTGTAGGGTATTATTTTTAAAAGAGGAAAAATAAGAAATAAAGGGGAGGGGTATATTTGAAATTTTGGAGTAGTAATTAGGGAATGAGGGGATGGGTATTTAGGAAAAGTGATTAAAATGGGTATATTTGGAAAGGAGGAAAAGAAAAGAATAAAAGAAAGAAAGAAAGGAGAAAGAAGAAAAAAAGAAGGAGAAGTGAGGGAGGAGGGGTTGGCCGGCGGCCTGGGCGGCGCCGCCGCCGGCGAGGATGGGGGCGGCGGCTAGGGTGGAGAAGGGGTGGTTGGTGTTATTGTTATTGGTGTTGTTGAAGGAGGTTTGGTTGGTGGTGGTTGATGGTGGTGATTGGTGGGTTGGGGAGTTGTTGGAGGAGGAGGTGATGATGGGGGTGGTGGGAGTGGTGGAATTTGTGAAGATGGGGTGAATTTTGGAGGAGAAGAAGATGGTAAAGTGATGGTTTTGGTGAAATTGAAGAGATGAAGATAGTGTTTGGAGAGGAGGGAATTGGGGAAGGAAGTGGAAAGGTTGGGGGGTGGGACGACGCAGGCCTAGGAACGACGGTGTGCTGGGCGGCACTGGTGGAGGTGGCCGATGGTGATGGTGGAGTTGGTGTTGGTTGAAGTGTTGGAGAAAAAATGAAAATGGAAAGGAAGGAGAAAGGAAGGGGGTTTAACGGAGAGGAGGAGAAGGAGGAAATGATGAATGGGGATAGGGGGAGATGGGCAGCAAAAGCATCCCATCATGCTCTGGCTGCTGCTGCAGGCGGCGGTTACAAGAAAAGGGGAGCATGGGGAAGGTAAGGGGAAGAAAAGAAAAGAAAGAAAAATAAATAATAATAAAGGAAAAGGAAAAAAAATAAGAAGAAAAGAAAAGAAAATAATAAAAAATTATTATTAAATAATTAATTTATTATAATATCTGGGAGTATAAATTAGGGGAGTAGAGAAGGAAAAAGTAAGAAAAAAAAGGTCGATAAATAATATTATTATTTTAATAGGGCAGAAATTCGACTATTCAGAAACGTTCCGAAAAATTCTCAAAAATAGTAAATATTTTAAGATGCTTAGTGAATTGTTATTCGAGAAATTCAATCAAGTTTTTAAATTAAAAATCTTAAAATCTTCCGGCGATACCGGCCAATACAAGAATCGGTCAAATTTTGATAAATTTAGAAAAATCTCAAAAAATGTATTTATATAGAAAATTAAATTCTAAGAAGTAATCTGAAAGCCGTTTCTAAAAATTCAATTCCATTAAAAACTAAAATTCGGGAATCGGTCAGCGATGCCGACCGCACCGATTTTAGAGATTTTGCAGAAAAATTCTGAAAAATTCTAGAAAATCATGAAAAATCTAAAATATTGGAAAACAATATTTGAAACTAAAATCGGTCAAATCGGATTACCAGAAAGGACAATCAGGCGGTATGCCGGCATCAGGTTCCCGGTCCAGGTCAGGGTTGACTCTAAGACTGAGAATCAGATTCGATACACAATATCATAAGTAATCACAACTTAAGTACAAATACTAGAAGAAAATAGAAACAAAGCGGTTAAAGAATTTGGGACACGCATCCTGATACGTATCCTGGCAACGAGGTGCTACAATCTACCCACCTAACAAAAATTTCGTCCTCGAAATTTCTATAAGGAGGGAGATGAACATGGAAGAGATTAAGGTCAATGATGATAATATGATAAAGTGTGAAGGGTAAGGAATTACCAACTCAGGGCACAAAATATCTGAGTTGATCGAAGGAATTATGGGAAGAAGATGAAATGATAGAAGGGTCCCAGGATCAAAGGAAAAGATTGCGAGGAAGGAAAAGATTGCACTGTACTTGCGATTGGAATGTATATTCAAGACTCATGCTCTCCAGCTGTAGATTAATACATCATTAATCTTCCAAGTGGTTGTACTGAAGATGTTAGAACCTAGGCTCTGATACCATCCTATGACGCCCCGGTCCGTGGGTACGGAGACGTCACTGCGACGTATATACGTAGGTCAGAAATACCCTCACATATATACGCTAAGCATGAGTACAGGCAAGAATTAGAGTGCGAAAGCACAGTGGTAATATACATCCAATTGAAAAGTATAAGTACATGGTTATCACAGAGAGTGATACAATATTACAGGAATATTATATCACCAAAAAATACAAAAGTGCATCATATGAAGAGATATACAAAAGCTGAGAGGTGCTCGCGAGCAGCAAGAGGGGTCTCGAGAACCAAACAGGAGAGGAACTGGGAGGAAGAGCTGCGGTGATGATCCAAACTTCTGCTGCACTTCGATCGTCACGAAAGGATCCGCTGTGTGCTTTGATCAGCTACAGTATGGCCACCAAGGTCCGGTCTATAGGATCTAGACATATGAATCTAGGGTTGTCAGACGTAACCTACGAGTATATATAGTAAAGCCAAATGACATGCATAACAGGCACACTGTACATGATCAAGTAATGTGATCCAGGCATGCGGTACAAGCAATAACAAGTAACATAAGGAAAATTAAAGGAACGCCAGTATATCATGTATATCGATAAATCTGAAACTGAAAACATGCATAGAAGGCAGTATGAAGAGCATAGGTACATAAAACATGCAGTAAATAAATTAAACATGCGATAAATACAAGTATGGACTAAACTAGTTGTACAAGATCAGATTATGGATTCACGGAACTGATACGTCAAGGGATAATCCAAATAAGGAAACCCCCATCTATATACCACCTATCTCATGTCGCCATCGTCTGAGTTTATACAACTTGAATTACCCTAAAAGTAACAGAACTATAATGTGTCTGGAGAAATCATCATATGTCATAAAGTAAGGTGTCAATTCAGGGCATAACACTATAATTGGAATATAAAGGTATTGCATATTAAGTTATTCAATAAATAATAATCAGTACCGTTTGATATTTCAATCGCCTCCCTACCAGCGTCTCACATCACCAATAGTCCATACTAGAGTTCGCACTCTGTAAAACTTATCGGGTCTGATATGTGGTACTAGGATCCGAACAAAGAAGAGACCAAATACCACACGTTCCTAATATTATTACTGTTTGGTTGTTATGTTATTCATTTGATCCATATGCTTTTGTATGTAATACCAACACACATACATCTACTTATGAATAAGACGAGTTATTATTTAGAAACTGATAAATCTGATGGCTCAATTTATAGTGGGTCCCGTCTCTGCCCGGGACTAGCTCAGGAGTACAGGCTACTGCTTCTGAGGATTTATCATTACGTGCCCCACAGGATGCTTCAGATTCAGGCTACTACTTCCGGGAACTTTCATTACGCGCCCCACACGACACTTCAGAAATATCACTATTATAAATATGACATCATACCGGTTTCCATCAGTTTTTCCCACCCCAGTGTAAATTTAGTACTTTATTATATATATTATCCAAAGATAATGTCCATAAGGTGTCCACAATAATCCAATAACCATGATTATCTAATTACGGGGATTAACAGGAGTATAATATCAGGAGTATCCCAGTTACAGGGGTTCAGGAATATAGAAGTTCAGGAGTTCAGGAATTCAGGAGCACCAGAAGTCTGGTAACAGTATAATAATCATGCCAAGTCCCCGTAAAAGTGATAGTCATGAATTTGTAATATAATACTGGTGCCAACCAGTCAGGTGTCATAATATCAGGTCAATTGTACTAGTACCATGTGAAAGCATGTTAAGTGAGTGATAGCATGTCAATTGTCAAGTGTTATTATATCAGGTGTTAGGTATAGCATGGCAAGTACCGGTGTCAGATATTAAGTGTCAAGTATAGCATGGCAAGTACTAATGTCAGATACCAAGTGTCAAGTATAGCATGACAAGTACTAATGTCGGATATCAAGTGTCAAGTAACAAGTGTCAAGTAATAACAGGTCAAGTATCAGGTGTATACACGTCAGGGTCAGGTAACTAATATGTCTGTGAGAGTCACAACATCAAATATCAGGTATCAACCGGTCACGTAACATGGTATAGGAGAACGGTATAAACATTTCAAACTCTTCACAATCATATTTATAATAATAATAAATTTATCTTTTAATTAGCCATGCGAAGCCGAGTGAAGCGGGAGCAGATCTAGGCATACCCGGTATGATACTGGTTCAACAAATTATAAAACGGCAGACAGATATTTATAAAACATGATTATTTTAAAAATAACTCATATTACATATACCAACTTGCATAACGAGACATCATGTATTAAAAGCAAGATAATAATTATTAGACATGAAATGATGGGAATAAAGCATGAAATATCAAAAGAAATGTACTTGCCTAACACCGGAACGAAATACCGTGTAATATCCGGGAAATCCGAGAACACGAACGAGCAAGCTATTAATCCATATATATATAAAAAATATAAATATATATATATATAATAAATATTACAGAGGGGATGATGAGAGAGAGGAGAGAGAGAAGAGAGAGAAGAGAGAGAGAGTTGTAGGAAGGAGAGAGAGAGAGTGTAGGGTATTTTTTTAAAAGAGGGAAAATTAGAAATAAAGGGGAGGGGTATATTTGATTGGAGTAGTAATTAGGGAATGAGGGGATGGGTATTTAGGGGGGGGATTAAAATGGGTATATTTGAAAAGGAGGAAAAGAAAGAAATAAAAGCAAGAAAGAAAGAAGAAAAGAAGAAGAAAAAAAGAAGAAGGGAGGGAGGAGGGGTTGGCCGGCGGCCTGGCCGCCGCGCCGGGCTGGGCGGCGCCATCACCGGCGGACGACGGCGGCGAGTGATTGGGGTAAAACTGCGCACAAAAAGTGTATGTTTTGAAATCAAGATTTAAAGTGTGTGTGCTTTGGCTTCCTCGATACTTCCGTTATAGCATAGAGGCTAAAACGAGTCGAATCCATAAGGACGGGAGGCGATAAAAGCTTTACCGGTTGATTCATGTGTTTGTTAAAAAGTTCCTCAAAGTTTTAAAGAATGAAAAGAAAAGAAACAAAGAATGAAAAGAGAAGTGTACGGTGAAAACAAGGAAGTGGGAAACATAGAAAAGAATGGTTTTGTGATTCTGTTTGCATGTTTAAAATAAGTGAAAGAGAAAGAAAACTCATAGCACTAACTACTAATGACTCCACCAACATGCTAACCTCTTAGTGATAGTTGCCTCACATGTATCATTGGCCATCACTAGTCCTTGGTTCAAGAGCGATTCAAAGCATGACCCATATGTAACTCATCACAACCCAACTCATCAAACAAGTGCAAGCTACACTTAAACCATCAATACTATAGAAAAGTAAGCGCGGAGTAAAGTAATGTTAGCTTTTAATAGTTAGGAAGTTAGAGTGTTAGATCCATCATCATGAGCCATCAATGGCTCTGGCAAGAGCAAGGCCAAACCGAGACTATTAGATTCATGTGGATTATCAAATAAGAAGTTAGCAAGTTAGTGGTTAGTAGTTAGTTGCCATGAGAGAAAAGATTAGCTATGCATGTAAAAGAAGTTAGATAGAAAACAAAGAGAGGTAAAGAGAGCACCTTTCATAGCTTGTCACCTTCTATTACATGCACTCTTGCATTCCACTCATGTATCACTCTTTCTCCTAATACAAGATCTAAAACAAATGAAAAATACAATGGGGAAGAAGAACTAACTAAACTAACTAACTACCCTAAACTACAAAATGGAAATGAAAACTACTCTTAACTCTGTATATCTTCAACTCTGGAACCCCAGGGATTATTTATAGGCACCAAGGGAACAAGGGGCCAGGGACAAACCCTGGCCCGAAGCGCGGTGCGCGCCGCGGCCCTGTAGCAGCCGCGCACGTGGTGCTTCGAGCCGCGCACAGTCCTTTCTGTCCCCTGTCAGGCCCTGTGCCCGATTTCTGATTTGCAGCCCCTGGTTTTGACAGAATCAGCTCTCTAGGTCGATGGCTATCTTAATAGGCCTTTAATCACCAATTAAATGGTGATTTAGGGTCTTCTTCTTCATTGCACACCATGGACCTGAATCAAGCAAGCAAAGTTTTATTAGCAGAATTTAATATGAAATAAATGTGAAGATGTGATACAAATTATGCAAAATTAGAGACTAATCAGCGAGAAGGGGGGCGACGGCTAGGGTGGAGGAGGGTGGTTGGTGTTATTGTTGTCGTTATTGTTGAAGGAGGATTGGTTGGTGGTGGTTGATGGTGGTGGTTGGAGGTGATTGATGGTGTTGGGGAGTTGGAGGAGGAGGAGGAGGTGATGATGGGGTGGTTGGAGTGGTGGAATTTGTGAAGATGGGGTGAATTTTGGAGGAGAAAAAGATGGTGAAGTGATGGGTTTTGGTGAAATTGAAGAGATGGAAATAGTGTTTGGAGAGGAGGGAATTGGGGAAGGAAGTTAAGAGGTTGGGGGGTGGGGCGGCGCTGGTGGAGGGGGTGGTGGTGAAGGTGGAGTTGGTGTTGGAGAAAAAATGAAAATGGAAAGGAAGGAGAAAGGAAGGGGTTTTAATGGAGAAGAGGAGGAGGAAATGATGGATGGGGATGGGGGCAGATGGACTGCAGCAGCAACCCATCATGCTCTGGCTGCTGCTGCAGGCGACGGTTGCAGGAAAAAGGGAGCATGGGGAAGGTAAGGGGAAGAAAAGAAAAGAAAGAAAAAGAAAGAATAATGAAGGAAAAGGAAAAAAAATAAGGAGAAAAGAAAAGAAAATAATAAAAAAATTTATTATTAAATAATTAACTTATTAGAATATCTGAGAGTAAAAAGTGGGTGAGTATAGAAGAAAAAGCAAGAAAAGAAAAGGTCGGTAAATAATATTATTATTTTAATAAAGCAAAAATTCAACTGCTTCAGAAACGTTCCAAAAATTCTCAAAAATATTAAATATTATTTTAAGATGCCCGGTGAAATTAGATTGAGAAATTCAATTTAGTTATCAAATTAAAAATCGTGAAATCTTCTGGCGATACGGTCGACACAAGATCGGTCAAATTTTGATAAATTTAGAAAAATCTCAAAAATTGTATTTAGATATACAAAGAAATTTTAAGAAGTAACGTGAAAACCGTTTCTAAAAATTCAATTCCACTGAAAACTAAAAATCTGGGAATCGGTCAGCGATGCCGACCGACACCGATTTTGGAGATTTTGCAGAAAAATTCTGAAAAATTATAAAAAATCATAAAAAATCTAAAATATTTGTAAATAGTGTTTAAAATTGAAATCGATCAAATCGGATTGCCAGAAATGTCAAATCGGGTGGTTTACCGGTATCGGATTCCCGGTCTTGGTCAGGGCTGACTCTAAGACTGAGAATCAGATCAGATACAAAATATCATAAGCAATCACAACTTAAGTACAAATACTGAAAGAAATAGAAACAAAACGGTCAAAGAATTCAGGACATGCATCCGGGTACGTATCCCTGGAATGAGGTGCTACAGACTGACGCAAGAGTTATATACTCGTGTCCAAAACTGATGATTGGTCATTTTAAAGAGGTGGGACTGAGCATGAATTTTGAAACTATTATGAAATTGGGGAGTTCAATATTTTTTGAATTGTCGCTCGGCCTCTTGCATGGCTTCTATAGTCTTTTCTAACTCAAAATTTTCTTCTATGATGGATTGTTCAGAAAAAGGAGTACATGAAGCATTATGTGGAAAGGACTGTGGCGTTTGGGAGTCGAGCTTGTTCTGTTGGGACTCAAGCATGGCTTATACAGCTTTCATATCTCTTTTCTAATTCAAATTTTTCTTTAATTGGTTATTGTAAAAAATGAGAATATGAAACTTGGTGTTGGAAAGATTATGAGTCGAACACATTTTGACATGTTGTTAAGACTCAAGCATCGCTTCTAAGACTTCTATACTTTTTTTCTAATTTAGACTTTTCTTCAATCGATTGTTCTGAAAAAGGGGTATAGTAAGCAAAATTAGGGAATGAATATTGTAAAAATTGTGAAAATTATGGACAAGGTGGTTGAAAATTAGACCTGGAGGAGATGAATCCCCGTTGACTCTATGAAGAGTTGAAATTTTGAAAATTTTGGTCATAAGATTGGATGTATGTATTATATTGGGTTGAATACATTTAATCCGGCTTACTTGATTTGTCCTTGTTGTGTAAAAAGCCGGATTGGATTTATTCGAGTCAAATGAGGTCGTGATATAATATGGATTTATATTAGAATTGAAAGAATTGTTGAAATCCATTTTACAAATAAATACAAACAAAAAGGAGAAAGCAAATAAACAAACAAACAGAAGAAAGGGAAAAAAAATCTAAATCAAGCCTATACAAGGGTTGACACCTAAATGACTCCTAGCTGGTCGACTGTTCAAGAGAGAGATATTGCAGTATCAGACCATGAGTTAATCAGCCAGGTAGTGGCAAAATGTGGTGGGAGATATTCGTGCGTAAACAAAGGGCCTTAATTACACCAAACCACCAGATCTTCGAGGCTTAACTCTTAATCCCCAATCTTAGACACCGATTTAGCAAGAGTCTGGTACTAACAACTTCCTCCCAAGGTCAATCTCTTATTGAGTCTGAGGTGTCTCTAGGGGTCAACGTCTATCAATTTTTATTTACGCTTGGGTTGTGTGAATAGGGGGGTGATTTTTGTTAAGGAAGGGTAATGACTTTCTCACCTTATGTTATAGGGGATACCCTTAAGTCTAATTCGTGCATGTGTGCAATATAGACAAGAATAACACACAAAGAGTAAATCCTCCACGTGTCTGTCCTATGATATATGCAATATCATATATACACCTCAGTCCAAATCACAACAACATAACAAAATACAATATAATGGAATGAAATTGACACGTATCTACGATGAAAATATCTAAATCGTATTAAAAGCGTCCAATTATTGATTTTAGTTCTTAATTATTGCATTGTGTAGATAATCAAAATAGATAACTAGCAGTAGATAACACAAATATATTCAAATTTAAAGAACCCTACAAAAGATGGAGTCCAGGGCCCAAAAATTTGCTACATTTGCCCGACAAATCTAGGCTTAGCGCGACACTATTATGGAAACAGGGTCCCTACTTTCGAGAGCAGAGAGATGCAAAAAATTTAGATGTCTGCAATGCTTAGTTTCTATAAAAATTGACCTGCACACCAAAACCGAGAAGAAAATATTAACAAAAACGTGAGTTCAAACCATTCCTTTTCTCCGACAATGGCGCCAAATTTTGATCGTAAGGAAACGGTGCACAAAAATGTGTATTTTGTAAATCATTATTTTAAGTATGTGTGATTTGACTTCCTCTATATTTTCGTTAGAGCATATATGCTATATGGGTTGAATTCACAAGAACCGGAGGCGATAGAAGCATTAACAGTTCAGTTTCACATTATTTATTAACAATTCTTTTTGTTAAAGAAAAAAAAGCAAAGAAAACTAGAAGTGATAGGTGAAGAAGGCGATGAAAATATCGATATGAAAATGATAAAAATTTGGTTTTGAAATCGATGAAAGTAAAAAAAAACAAGAAAGTAGTAAAGAAGTAAAACAAGAAAGAAGTGAAGTGGAAAACTTGGTGAAGTGATTTAGAAAATGAAAAAGAAAATAAAACTAAGTGGTGAACGAAGAAAATGATGAAAACAATGATGTGAAAATGACAAATGGGTTTTGAAATTGGTTTTGATACAAAGTAAAAAAGAGAAGAAAATTTATGGCTAACTACTAAGTTCTCTACTAATCATGTTAATCCCTTAGTGAAGTTGCCTCACATGGATCCTTGGTCATTGCTAATCCTTAACTTCTTCAAAAGATGTATCAAAGCATGACACACATGATTATTCTTCACATTCAAACTTGCATCAAGAGCAAGCTAATGCAAATTTTAAATCATCAAAACCGTTAGAAGCATGCATGAAATAAGACAGTTAGCTTGTTAGCAAGTTAGTATCCATCATCATGAGCCATCAATGGCTCTTCAAGAGCAAGGTCTTATAGAGGCTATTAGATTCATATGGATTATCAAGTAAGAGGTTAGATGATTAGTGGTTAGTAGTTAGATTGTCATGAAAGAAATGTTTGCTAGTAGTCATTTTAGAAGTTAGAGAAGATACCTTGAAAAATGAAGAGAAGCTTTCATACATTGTCATTCTCTATTACATCAATCTCTCTCTTTCTCTCTTGAATCAACTTTGTCCTAATACATGATTTAAAACAAAAATAGAAATATAAAAGAAGAAGAAGAAGAAGAACTACACTACACTACACTAAAGAAGATAAAATCCTAGCCTACAGCTCTCCCACCCCGTTTCATGTTTACAAATGCCATATTTATTGGCAAAAGAAGGGTCTGGAAGATGAGACTAGGCCACACGTCGAAAATCGATGCGTGGTCCCACTAATATGCCATTGAACCTTGACAATATAAGGGACCCAGGCCCTGGTTTTGCTCGTGTGTTCGTCCAGCTGCGAGGAGCCTCTAGAGGTTTTGGATTTGAGTAATTTGAACCCGTATTTCTTCAAATTCATCCTTAATTTCTAAACTCAATGTATCTTCTAGAAGCTTCCTAGCTTGTTCTACAAGAATTGTGATTTAATTACTCAAAATCAGATTTAATTAGGCTTTTATTCTGATTTTACCTTGAACTCTTGATTATCTGCAAAATAGATTAAAACACAGTTCAGAAGTGATGTTTGATTCATAACTCGGTAGGAAAATTGATATGATGATGCTGAATTGTAGATTAATCAATGGCCCCAAGAAGCAAACGGTTATCCACAACGGCTCCCAAAGGTGGGACCAATACCAACACTAGGGGCGCGTTCCGCACATGTCGTTAACCGCGAGCGCACCACAGATGACGTGGTACCTCCTCATCTCAAAGGATAGCCACTAGCGCCCAATCGTTGTTATAAAAGGCCAAATCCTTCATATGCGTGCTGACATGAAGGAGCAGTTGTAAGAATAACAATCCAAGACCTATCGCGATCAGAAGTAGGCGACTCTCGACCGCGAGAATGCCATTCGCGAATAGGAGGCGTTAAAAAAAACTTAATGACCAACTCCAAGCTTAAATTGCCACTCTCAAAGGCGCTCAAGCGTAAACATAATCGGAAGATGATGCCGGAAGTTGGGAGTGCAGAGTGGTGGGCCCATTAAGAATCTGAGGTAGCCCAGAGCAATGTCTCTCCTGAGCAATGACGGCTTTGACAACGAAGCTAACTCGCCTCGTTACCAAACGATAGTTCAACAAGGCCAAACTTGGAGAAAGATCGAGGAGTTTCCCGACATCGTAACTCTCAAAGAAGTGGTCCAAAGGTAGATACAGGAAGCGAAGCTGCAGTTCCATAGCGGACCAACACCGACAGTTGCCAAAGTTTTTTGTTCCCCTCTGTCCGAGAAATTCTAGAGTGCGAGATCTGAAGAAGTTCACAACTCCAATCTTCAACTATTATTCTGGAGCGAGGGACACAGTTCAACACATTAGGCACTTACGGGACAAGATGGCCCACTCTCGCAATGATCCAATCATATGCCTAAATTTTTTGGCCATCTTAAAGGGTGTGGCATCAGATTTGTTACTTTCTGCCACCGCATTCTCTCTATAACTTCGAGGAGATGACCGAGGTATTCCTCACTCAACACGTCTCCTTCAAAAAGCCAAGAAAAATAACCACCATATCTACTCCGTCAAAATGAGATAGGGTACAACCTCAAGTCCTACATCGACTACTTCCAGAACTAGCTTGTCAAAGTTCTCAACTGCGGTGAAGTGTATCTGTACTCGCGTCAATCAGCGGATTGCAGGTTTCTTATCTCTTATAGATAAACATGCTGAAGCACGACATCACTCAGATGAGTGAAGTCCTGCCTTATACCCAACCTTTATTCAGTTGGAGGAGGCTATGAAGATGTAACACCCGACCTAGATGTACTTGTTGTTGGCCGAAGGCCCATCACTCTAGTTTTGATGATGATTAACTTATGTAGTTATAGTACTAATGATCTTGTGTTTAATTAGTATAAGATATTTGATCAAGATCTTAGTTGGTGTTTTGCTTCAACAAAGGATTAAAGTCAAAGTTTTGGAGATAGCACGTGTGATTCAAAGAGCTCGCGCATTAAGGTTGCATCAAGTACTCAAGAGGAGTCTAGCATTAGATCAAGGTTAGACCAAGTCAAGAAGGAGAAAAAGACCTTCAAGAAAAGATTTTCAAGAAGACTCGGTCATGTTGTAAGCATCAAGATTTTGTTTTAGATAAAATGTAAAGGATAATTAGTTGGTGGATTGCTCAAGTTCATATACACTCACACACAAGATTTATATGTATTTTCATAATAGAGTTTTCGTTTTGAAAAATACCGATTTGGTTTTTAAGCCTAAAAATATACATGTGTTTTATCAAAACTTATTTTAGAGCTTATTGTCAAAAACATAGATAATTCATCATATATGTGTAGTGGATCATATCCATACACACTTAACTTCAAAAGTGTTTAGAATATCTTGTTTTTGTATTTGGAAAAGTTTTAGAAAAATCGTTTTGAAAAAATACAGGTTTTTGTTTAAAGCAAAATTTCCATATCATAAAAAGAGTTCAAAATGTTTATAATATGTTTTGATTTTAATCAAACATGTTTGTATATCAAAGTATATCAATGAACTTAATTTTGTAAAATTTATGAGATTTTATTGAAGGAAAAAGACCGAGTGTTTAATCCCTAAAAAAATGTTGGACTGGCCTTCTGCGGTCGACCGGACGGTCGCTCGAGCCAGAAGTCAGTCGACCGCTCCAGTCAATCGATGTGCGCAGACATGCATAGCAAGGGCCCGCCAGAGAGCTCTGCTCTCTATAAATGGCCCCGGTCGACCGGGTGGTCGACCACTAGGTATGAGCCCAGTTTACGGTCGACGGCCGGTCGACCAGTTTTCCCAACGGTCGAAATTCGACCGTTGGTGGTCGACAGGGCGGTCGACCGACAACACGATTTTCCTGCTGAGTTGTCCCTACGGCTAGTTTTGGAGACCTATATATTGGGGATCCCTTGGGCTATTTTATTCAAGATTTGAAGTGGGTTTTCAAGATAGTTTTTCCTATACTTCTAAGTGTTATCTCACTTATTTTAGAGCCAAATACTTCCATATCAAAAGGAGAGTTTTCAAAAGTGTTTTGTAAAAGAGATTTCTTAATTTTTTCACCACCAAATCAATCCTAATTTCTCACACACACTTGAGTATCCATTGCTATATCAATCCTATAGGGATATTGTTGTGAGAGTGTTTTAGGTGATCAAAGTATTGTGATTACCAAAGTGTTCTACTTTGTATTTGAGGAGGCGGACTTGCGGGTTCGCGTTGTTTCGAGTTCTAGTGAGAGCTCGGTGTAGAGGTGTGACCTCGGCAAGCTAGTGTGCTTGCGGTGTGTAGTTCTTGCGGAAAAAGAGAGGGACTAGTGAGTCCAAGTGTTCTAGT